>JAKUCV010000627.1:175336-185811 GCA_028386065.3 Turnera subulata | reverse complement strand
ATAGTGCCCACCCGGAACAAAACCCCCAACACTTCCAAAAGAATGAACTGATGAAATTGGGGCACCGGAAACCCTAACCTGTGATGAAGGTGGAATTCCTGGGGCCAGAAACGAATCTGGTATCGTCGAAGAAGAATCGCACCACGAAGGTTGAACCGGAGGCGTCAAAGACGACCACATCGCCCCGCAGGACTCGAACCGCTGCTGCATTGTCGTCGGAGAAGAAGGAATCCATGGCTGCTCCACCCCCCACGGCGAGGAGTGGAAGTGCACATGCGTGAGCTGCGTCACCCTCGCCGGTGAACGAGTAGCTTCCTCCGCGAACTGCCAGACATCGGGTGAAGGCGGAACAGGAGGCGGAGGATAGGGACCCAACCACTGGCGGTGTGGAGTCTGGTACTGCTGCTCCACCCCCCACGGCGAGGAGTGGCCCGCCTCGGTCTGGAACGGTGACACCATCGCCGGTGACGACCACCAGTGATGGCTGCACTGTTGCTCCATAGCAAACGGAAACCGTCAAGAACGGCGTGAGTCGCAACAGACGACGCCAATTGTTACGATCCAATCGTAACAGAGAACAATGAAGAACAGAAAAGAACAAGAAAATAAAGAAAAGAGAAGAAAGGAACGCAAACAACAATATTTCCAATTGATCAATCTTGTTTACAGAATTGTGCTTTGTGACTATTTATACTCCTATACTAAACTGAATGACAAGTCGCTCACTATGATTACCAACTACTAGTCACACGTAACAAAACGACTGCGCCTGTGAATAGCCACCCGGAAGACAAGAAGACGGTAACCCGGAAGAGAAGACGGTATTGTGGGTTACCACAGACCAGGAGCTTGGCCCTCTTCGTTTCTCTTTAAGTGTGATCTGCTCGTGTAATCGCGGATTACCTAGGCATGGCTTTCGCTATATCGAAATTGGTTTGATTTTTTTTTTTTTTATTTTTCCTCTTTGATTTGGGAGTGGAAACGTTTCGCTTTTGGAGCCTTGGAGGTGTGGCGCGTGCTCACTGGTCATTTACACGGAAACAGTCGAGTCCCCCCAATATCATTTTAAGTCTTATAATTTTTATAGGTCATACTTAATCAGTCTTATTATCAGTTTTTCGTTAGTCGAACCGTTAACTTTGACCTTTTTTCATGTTGCATCACTATTGATTCGGAATGGTATGACACCTCACTTTTGGAAGAAAAATCTACCACCAAAATCTGTTCCTTCTCTATAAAATAATCTTTTCTAAAGAAAAAAAGATTATTAATCAATAAAAATATTTTATAAATAATAAATAAAGGATTATTAGTAATTATTTTATAAAAATATAAAAAGTACATATACAACAAAAAAATGCTATAAAATAAATATAAAAAGTTGTATTAATAATGTAAATATAAACGAGGTATTTTATTTATATTTACCCTCATATGTATTTTAAAGATCTGAAAATTTCACTTTTTATAATTACCAATATATTTTTATTTTATAATTTTATTTATTAATAATCTTTTTCCCCCTTAAAGAAGATTATTTTGGAGAGAAAGACCGGCCAGGAGACTTTCCTCTAACTATGAGTTGTCATGCCATTCTGAACAGGTGATTACTTCTGTGGAACCCCATGTTTTGGGTATAAGCTTACAAATCTTAAGTGGCAACATATTATTGGATTACTTAAGTATTATCCTGATTAGAAAAACAAATTGTCTATGACTGTTGATACCTTGCTAAATTCTTTTTAGGAGTGTTAATTTATAATCTTCAATAAATCATGTTGAGAAAAAAAAACTTATAGTTTTCAGCTAATTTCTCCGAGTTAATTTCAGATTGACTTCTGTCTCAACTTTTCGTAGATTGTGCAGAAGCAAGGGCCATTCTATTTGGTCTCAATTTTGCATCCTCTTTAGGTTTCCTTGATGTGGATTTCTAATCTGACAACTTCGCGGCCATACATGCGATTAATAATGCACAAGCACTACTGGGGATTCTGCAAATAGAAATTCCATCCTTAGTTACCAACCTACGCTCAATTCGGTTTATGTATACCAAATGAAATGCAGAGTGGAACATGAAGCTGTTTAGTATGCCAAAACTTGCCTAAGTAGAAACCTTTTTCTTGAAAACTTTCCTATGTCGATTGTGCAGTTCACACCGATGTAGTTAGACCCGAGCCGGCCCGGACGGTTGAACCCGAATAACCGCGACCCGATTGGTTTTCCGAGTCAATAAGTTCTTTGTTAATTTTTGTTTGAACCCGGATTTGACCACCTTTTACCTAGGAAACCCGACTCGGTAGCCTGACCGGGTCAACCTCCGGTCCGAGTTTAACTACATTGGTTCACACTCAATGATGTAATCTCTTGATTTTACCATCATTGAAAATCTACCATTCCAAAAAATATTAATGTTGATTTATGTGCAAAAACATATTAATGGTGATCCTGTAATTATTTGTAATTATAGTAATATTTTTGTTTTAAGGTTTCTTCCACATTCAATGTAACGACCCGAGTAAAATTTTCGTGATTTTTACCAAGTTGTTTTGACTTTTACGGCGGCTAATAAAATTTTATCGCAATTAATCAAGAATTTTACCGTTCCAAGTCAATTTTTATTATTTTTACTAGTATTTTTACTACTTTTAAAATTATTATGATTGTTATTATTTTTACCATTAATAATTTTATTTTCCTAATCAACATTAGTAGTAATATTACCATTAATTTGCTATGATATTTTTTTGCAATAATTTACTAATTATAATTTAAAAAGAAATTTTCATCTTTTATTTCTATGATATTTGACAAATTAATATTTGGAAATTTATTTTGAATTTTATTGAAGAATAATTGTTAAATTATGTTTATGTTTTACAAAGATTAAGTTAAAATGTTAAACACAAGGGTTGGTGTAGTTTCATCCGATACGACGTAGTTTTGGCGAAGCCAAAACATAAAACACAAACCAGGCTGCGTTTTGACCAAGGCTGTTGACTGTGGCTTGAGGACGTCCAAAACGACGTCGTTTTGTGTGTCGGCAAGGCATAGTCATTTTCCCGACAGCCCATACCTTCCTTTCTTTTTCTCCTTTCCCAATTTCCTTCCCTATCTTCTTTTTTTTCCTTTCACCGACCCTACACCCTTTCTTTTCCATTTCTTCTCTTCTTTTCTCTTTGTCTTCTTCCTCCCTTCATCCTCTTTAATTCTCTCCTCCCCTCAACCCGATTCTTACACCTCCCCTGCAACCGTCTTCTTCTTCTGCTCCCATCCCCTCCCACACGCTGCTCTCTCTCTTTCACCACAAAAACACGCCACCACCTCAACCTTCCTCTCCCTCACGCCTGCTCTCCCCCTCACCATCAAGCTGCCGCCGCTGCAGCCAGACGCCGCCGCCGCCACCACCCCAAGACGAGCTCGACACCGCCGTGCACAGGAATCCCGATCTCATCTCCTCCTCTTTGTCCCTCTCTCTCGTTGCCTCACCGCCGTCCGATCTCCTCTCTCTCTGCCCCTGCTCGCAGCCGCCACCACAAGACGAGTCAAGCTCGACCCACCGAGCAGAGCAGCGGCGCTGCCACACTCCTCCCTTCTGCCTTTGCTCACTGAGGCGACACCCGTGACGCGCCGCCGACCTCCCTCCCCTCTGCTTCCCTGAACTTGCCGCTGCTGTCTCTTCTTCCTCACGTCGCCGTGAGTGTGTAAGACCCGACGGCGAACCTTGTTTCTTTTTCCTCTGTTGTTTCTTTTCTTTTCCCCTTTAACCCGATTCTGTGGGAGTAAGCTAATTGGGTTTGGATTGTTTGTTTTTGGTTGATTGTGGCTCTGCGTCATCGAATCGGGGTGGTTGGGTTGTGATTTTCTGTGTTGGTATTGCTGTGATGGTAGATGCAGGTTGTTTGGGCTGATTGATGGCGTTGATGGGTCTGTGTGGCCGTGGGGATGGTGTGCTCGGATGGCTGCTTTGGTGCTGCGAGTTGGGTGTATTGTTTGACGAGGAACAGTAACAGAGGAGTTTTTGGGGCTGCCGTGAACAGTGCCGGCCGAAATTCGGCGAGTTTCCGGTGTCCCGGGTATTTACCGGCGAAGGCCCGGAATCTTCCAATGGACAGAACTCGTTGATGGAGTGGGCGTGGTAATTCCTTGGACTCGTTTTACACCTTGGCTCGAGTTTGGGCTCGGTTGCACAACGGGCTCGCAAACGGGCTGATGTGCGGCGACCCATGTTCTCGGGACGGATACATTCTAACAGACTTGATAACAAACGGGCTAAGAACGTTAATGGACTGTATATTTTTCTAAAAGAGTTGATAATTAAATATAGTTTACCCAAATTATAAGATAATTGGTATTTTATGACTTTATTGGAATATTACCTGGTATTTCTAAAGATGTATAAACCCTACTCAGTAACATTGTTACCTATTGGCATGTTATTTGCTTAATATTTATATACTAATCAAAATTTATTTATCATTCATCTTGTGATCATTTATAATATTAACCGATACTTGGTACTTATGTATTTGTCAAGACAAATTGTTTATTTATCGGCTACCGTAATTCCTTCAAACGGAATACATAAACATAAACAGGCTTTGGATATATTATATAATTGATGTTACAAAATTTAACTAAGATGTTACTTTATTGTTATCTCTTTATAATATTATTTATATTACAATTTTCTAGATGTGTTTTCCTATAGATTAAATTAATACTATCCAGTATTCCAATCCATTAGAAAGATTATTTACTGTCATATCCATTACATTATTTATTTATTGATTATATTATTTTCAGCTACTGATGTCATTGTTTAAGTTATTATATTATTATGTGCGAGTTTATTTTATTATATTATAGGGTATCCGTTATATTACTTCTACCCTACCTGCGATTACCATTATATAAGAATATATGTATTTATGAATATCCTCTCCTGCGACATCACATTATAATTACTCTATGCCATATATCGATTGTATTAATTTATTTCTAGAGGAACTAATTCTATTTAACAATTTTATTTATCATATATAATACTTATATGCCTATATTTGTCGGTTGCACTATTTAAATTACAATAACTGTCGTATACATAATTATTATTTTATCAAGAATAATTATTTTATGAAATGCTATTTACAAGTATTTTACCGGTTATAATTATCTTACAACCGTAATAGAAACATTTAATGGAAACGGTTTTAGAACGATGATGACAGAGTTAGTTATGGATAAGCTAATAAACTAATAGTTAACCTTATGCATTGCATTCTTTGATGTGCATTATTTGTGATTATACATGTTGATATGATATAGGGACAGATAGAGCCATATGGATTATGTGCCGATTTCAGAGACATACCAGGTGAGGATATAAACTTATAAACTTCGGTATGCTGCCTGTGATACCCCGGTTGTTTGTTTGATTATAGTTTATATGTTATCTTGCGTACCTGTCATGTTATTGCTGGCTACTCTTGTGATTATTTTTATATGCTTGATGACTACTGTGGACTAGCTGTTGTGCTTGGTGATGTTGATATGATTATTGTGATGTTCGTATGAGATATGTGGTAATTGATCGGTCAATGGTAGTGACCCAGTATTGTGATGTTGGATTCCCAGAAGAGCTGTGAGGCAGAGAGCTTGCTCGGGAAAGTGAGTATGATGAATTACTATTGGATAGTGGAATAAGAAATAATAATAAACAGTGGTAATATCATCTAGACATCTAGGTTGTCACGTGACAGGTATTGGTACGACCAGATAGTAGTCACCTTGTGATTGTGATATGATAGGGAGGACTGCGGGACTCCCGGTTGAGGATTGCGGGACTCAGTTGATTTGTTATAGGAAGGACTGCGGGACTTCCGGTTGAGGATTGCGGGACTCAGTTGATTTGTTATAGGAAGGACTGCGGGACTTCCGCCGAGGACTGTGGGACTCGGTTATTTGTGATATGATTTGTGATATTTAGCGGGGAGCACCCTGGGGTTAGCTAACCTGGCTACCAGGCACGGCCAATACTTATCATGTGACAAGGGCCCTAATAATAAAATTGGATAGTTAGTCGCCGATTGTCAGTGAGTTTAGAGGACTAGCTTAACGGTGTGATGTCAGTCGTATAGTAGGGTCCGGTAAGTTGTCTGATCCCGATGCTATGTTGTGCTTGCTGTACCTCTATTGTTCTATGTTGGCTTTGGTGTATAAACGGTTGCTTGTATACTGCGGTTTATTTGTTTATGGGTGAGACAGTGGTTGGTCAGGATTGCATTTCGGCGGCTGCAGTGTACCCTCGGGCAGGACTTGGATCCATTAGTTTGCATCGGGCTTTGTATATGTTGACATTGAGTTTATAAATGCTTCCGTTGTGCTATTGATATTGACGTACCCGAGGTCGGGTGATTGTTATTAGTTTTGGGCCAATGGGCCGGTTTTCTGTTGTATTACACAGTTTGTGCCACGTATCGGCACTGTTGTTTGGTAAATATTGTATGTTGGGTAAATTCGGGTCGGGGTGTTTCATTTTGGTAGCGGAGCGGGCGGTAGGTCCTTAGGTGTTTGTTGTGCTTAGCTCGCTCCACATGATTATCATAATTGCATGCGTATTCATATGGTTAGTGCATAATGGATCCAGTCGAGGGACGCCAGCTTGCTGCAGAGCATTCACATGTGAGTATATTTTTCTCATAAAAACATTTGGACGACAAGTTACCTGTATTTTCAATACATTACTGTACTGCTGTCTTGTTGATCCGAAGTCTTGGAAAGATAAGTTTCTAAATGATGAGTTTTGATAAAATGACATTTACAGCTGAGGCTGTGGGAAAAATATGTTTATAAGGTGTAACCGCTGTTTTGGGAAGTTTTATTTAACTATTATGATTTGATGGTGAAAATGATTTTAAATATTTTATTATAACATGGTCGTTGCCCGAGAAGAACAGTGAAGTAAAGGGACCTTGAGAAGATAAAGGAGCCTACCTTGTTGTACCCGTGCATCGGAAGTTTCGACAGAACAAGTAAGATTTGATTTTGGGATTTGGTTGTTATATCTTTTCGTGATGATATGATATTATATGACTTTGAGGATGTGGAAAAAATGATGACTTTTGGGTATTGATTTGTTTATGATGTGATAACTTGAGTTGAAGAATAGATAAATATTCTTGGAGAATTCTATGATTTTGGAGGTGATTTAATTTTCTTTTTAAGAAGTGGGTTGATGATTTGAAGATTTTTGGATACTAAAGTTGTTTGTGACGTGATAACTTGATTTGAGGATTGGATTAATAATCATGGAATTCTTGATGTCAGAGGAAATTTAATCTTTTTTTAAAAAAAGAGAGGGTTCGATGATTTGATGATATTGGTGATTCAATCTTAAAAAAAAAGGAGTTTGATGATTTGATGATTCGAGGTATTATTTAAAGAGCTACAATTGAAGTTATGATCATTGCTAGTTTCGGTGGATTTAAGAAGAGAAATATTATTTGATGGATGATTATGTTAGTAATAAAATTTTGGAGTATTGGTCCACATGTTTTGGGAGAAGTAATCAAAAAATATATGTATATTATTTGATGGATAGTTATGTAATAAATTTTGAGGTAATGGACGACATGGTTCGGGGGTTATAATCTGGAAAATTTATTGGAGAATTGAATTGTGAGTCATGGGTGATAATTTGGAGTTTATAGATTTGACGAATTGTGGAAGGATTGATGATCATGATAACTATGTATTGAGGTTTCTGGGATTGTTGGATTACAGTGCGAATTTCGAAGACAAAATTCCTTTAAGATGGGTAGAATGTAACGATCCGGGTAAAATTTTCGTGATTTTTACCAAGTTGTTTTGACTTTTACGGCGGCTAATAAAATTTTATCGCGGTTAATCAAGAATTTTACCGTTCCAAGTCAATTTTTATTATTTTCACTAGTATTTTTACTACTTTTAAAATTATTATGATTGTTATTATTTTTACCATTAATAATTTTATTTTCCTAATCAACATTAGTAGTAATATTACCATTAATTTGCTATGATATTTTTTTTGCAATAATTTACTAATTATATTTTAAAAAGAAATTTTCATCTTTTATTTCTATGATATTTGATAAATTAATATTTGGAAATTTATTTTGAATTTTATTGAAGAATAATTGTTAAATTATGTTTATGTTTTACAAAGATTAAGTTAAAATGTTAAACACAAGGGTTGGTGTAGTTTCATCCGATACGACGTAGTTTTGGCGAAGCCAAAACATAAAACACAAACCAGGCAGCGTTTTGACCAAGGCTGTTGACCGTGGCTTGAGGACGTCCAAAACGACGTCGTTTTGTCTGTCGGCAAGGCACAGTCATTTGCCCGACAGCCCATACCTTCCTTTCTTTTTCTCCTTTCCGCCTTTTTTTTTCCTTTCACCGACCCTACACCCTTTCTTTTCCATTTCTTCTCTTCTTTTCTCTTTGTCTTCTTCCTCCCTTGATCCTCTTTAATTCTCTCCACCCCTCAACCCGATTCTTACACCTCCCGTGCAACCGTCTTCTTCTTCTGCTCCCTTCCCCTCCCACACGCTGCTCTCTCTCTTTCACCACAAAAACACGCCGCCACCTCAACCTTCCTCATGCCTGCTCTCCCCCTCACCATCAAGCTGCCGCCGCTGCAGCCAGATGACGCTGCCGCCACCACCCCAAGACGAGCTCGACACCACCGTGCACAGGAAGCCCGATCTCATCTCCTCCTCTCTGTCCCTCTCTCTCGTTGCCTCACCGCCTCCCGATCTCCTCTCTCTCCGACCCTCCGAGCAACCGCCACCAAAAGACGAGTCAAGCTCGACCCACCGAGCAGAGCAGCGGTGCTGCCGCACTCCTCCCTTTTGCCTTTGCTCACTGAGGCGCCACCCGTGACGCGCCACCGACCTCCCTCCCCTTTGCTTCCCTGAACTCGCCGCTGCTGTCTCTTCTTCCTCACGTCGCCGTGAGTGTGTAAGACCCGACGACGAACCTTGTTTCTTTTCCCTCTGTTGTTTCTTTTCTTTTCCCCCTTAACCCGAATCTGTGGGAGTAAGCTAATTGGGTTTGGGTTGTTTGTTTTGGGTTGATTGTGGCTCTGCGTCATCGAATCGGGGTGGTTGGGCTGTGATTTTCTGTGTTGGTATTGCTGTGATGGTAGATGCAGGTTGTTTGGGCTGATTGATGGCGTTGATGGGTCTGTGTGGCCGTGGGGATGGTGTGCTCGGATGGCTGCTTTGGTGCTGCGAGTTGGGTGTATTGTTTGACGAGGAACAGTAACAGAGGAGTTTTGAGGGCTGCCGTGAACAGTGCCGGCCGAAACTTGGCGAGTTTTCGGTGTCCCGGGTATTTACCGGCGAAGGCCCGGAATTTTCCAATGGACAGAACTCGTTGATGGAGTGGCCGTGGTAATTCCTTGGACTCGTTTTACACCTTGGCTCGAGTTTGGGCTCGGTTGCACAACGGGCTCGCGAACGGGCTGATGTGCGGCGACCCATGTTCTCGGGACGGATACATTCTAACAGACTTGATAACAAACGGGCTAAAAACGTTAATGGACTGTATATTTTCCTAAAAGAGTTGATAATTAAATATAGTTTACCCAAATTATAAGATAATTGGTATTTTATGGCTTTATTGGAATATTACCTGGTATTTCTAAAGATGTATAAACCCTACTCAATAACATTGTTACCTACTGGCATGTTATTTGCTTAATATTTATATACTAATCAAAATTTATTTATCATTCATCTTGTGATCATTTATAATATTAACCGATACTTGGTACTTATGTATTTCTCAAGACAAATTGTTTATTTATCGGCTACCGTAATTCCTTCAAACAGAATACATAAACATAAACAGGCTTTGGATATATTATATAATTGATGTTACAAAATTTAACTAAGATGTTACTTTATTGTTATCTCTTTATAATATTATTTATATTACAATTTTGCTAGATGTGTTTTCGTATAGATTAAATTAATACTATCCAGTATTCCAATCCATTAGAAAGATTATTTACTGTCATATCCATTACATTATTTATTTATTGATTATATTATTTTCAGCTACTGATGTCATTGTTTAAGTTATTATATTATTATGTGCGAGTTTATTTTATTATAGGGTATCCGTTATATTACTTCTACCCTACCTGCGATTACCATTATATAAGAATATATGTATTTATGAATATTGAGACGCCCTGACCCGTATTTACCGTACACAGTAAACACGTGCTGGAACTGTGACAACCCAGCCCAACAAGCCCAAGCATACAGTGTGGACAACCTAAACTCGGCCCAACGGCCCAAAATAATAAACAACAGTATGGCCCTACGGCCCAACATCGATTACATCAACAATAATGAAACTGGCCCAATGGCCCAACAACAATAACAATATGCACAGCGGAAGTCTTAAACTCACTAACACTGTAT
>JAKUCV010000627.1:152589-174359 GCA_028386065.3 Turnera subulata | reverse complement strand
TCGTATGTTGACTTACCGCTACTATGCTTGCTGATCATCCAACCCGGTACCAAAACAATCTCAACATCTCGTGAGCCTCGCTCACCGGGTAGCCGGCAACCAGCACGGACCATACCCAATCAACATCACAAACCGGTCCCCGGGTAGAATCACAACACAACAAGGCAACAACAGTCACCACAACAACTAGTAACCACAATATCAACAATACTCAATATCTGATCAAAACGACAAGAGATACTCATCCAACAATTATCAAAAGAACCCAACAAACAAAGGACAACTGGCAACCGATGCCCACGACAATGGACTACTCACAACCAACGACAATAATTAACACCCGTAAACTGGCAACCTATGCCGACCACGGTCAACCGACTCAACTGAGGACTGACAACATCCAAGGGAATAATCAAGAGACATCATGCAAATGAACATATCACATCATAGCCCAATAAGCAAAAGCACATTTCAAACAACACTGAGTCAAGACCAAAAAAATATTTATTATTATTTCCAATTTTAACCTCCGGGCCCGTCACTGGACAAGCTAGGGTCGTACCTGGTTATTAACTAATTCTGGATGCCAGGCCCCACCACAATCCGGGATCAACATCCCCATATCTCAAATCCGGGATCAACATCCCAATATCTCAAATCCGGGATCAACATCCCAATATCTCAAATCCGGGATCAACAGCCCAACCAACAAACCCTCTAGCAAGACACCACAGAACTAGTCTCTAACCATCTAGTCGAACCACTACTTTCCAAGTGACAATTACATCATCTCAATTCAATTTCAATTTTCATTCCAATTTCCGTTATCCTTTTCCCAATTATCCACAATCAATAATCCAACATCATCCTCAACACATCATCCAAGAATCAATATCACAATCCAGACAACAATTTCATATCACCAAACTTTCACATCAAACAATTCAAGAATATCAAACCGTTCAACAATATTTCCAACACGACATACACAGGGCTAACACGTTTCTACAACAACATCAACAATACCATAACAATCATGCAACAGTCAACAAACATTCCAGCAGATCAACAAACAACATAAACACACAGCCACAAAACTACACACACAGCATTACGGGCACATATCAGGGTTTATCCATCCTCACCTGGTATGTCTCTGAAACTGCTATCCAGTCAAATCCCGATACCCTATATGTACATATAGGAACACAATAATCACTTATAATGCACAACAAAATGATCATGCATGATACCGNCCAAGGTCCGTTTCCGAGCTCGCCGGAAAAATCCCGAGGCTTCGCCGGAATAAACCCGAGACTCGCCGGAACCTCGCCGGATTCCGGCGAACACTGTTCACGTGGTCCAACACTTTCAAGCTTACAGGTTACTGTTCCCGTCCACCAGCGAGTCTAACCACCACACAGTCATCGCCGAGCCACCCATCAACACCATACCCACAGCAGCAGACACCATCCAACCACCGTCACAGGAAGAACCACCAAATTGACCAATCAACATCCCAATCCTCACACGATTCAACAACACAGAACAACCCAACAAACAACAACAAGGACCCCGATTAGTTCAATCCGTCATGAATCGGGTTTAACGGAAGAAAAGAAAAGAAAATGGCAGGAAGGGAAGGCAAGAGTCTCATGGTTCTTACCCACGCGTCAGCGACGAGGAGCAGCAGATCGGGGCAGGGAAGGCCACGGCGTCGGCGCTCTCTGGTGGCGGAGGTGGCGCGAGGAGGATGTGCACGCGCGAGAGGAAGGTTAGGGGCGGCTGGCTTCATCTCTTCTGCAGCAGCAGAGGGAGAAGACGGCGGCGCGGTCTGCTCCTCCTTCTCGGAGGTGTCGGGCTGGGCGGCGGTTCCTTGCCTCCGGTGTGGTTGCAAACGGAGGCGGAGGAGTGGGGAAAGGTGCGGCGGCGGCGCCTTGTTGCCTCGGCGATGGCTGCGTGCAGGGCGGAGCAGAGGAGGAAGATGGGTGTTGAAGATGTTGATGGCGGCAGAGAAGACGAAGATGGGGGAGGAAGAAGAAAGAGGGAGAGAGAGAGTGCAGAGAATAATTGAGAGGGGAAGGAAGAAGACGGCAAGGGGAAGAAGAAGACAAGAGAAGAGAAGAAAAAAAAGAGAAGCAAGTGGGAGAAGTGTCGGTCACGGGTGGGAAAAAGAAAAAGAAGGCCGGCGGCTGAAAGAGGAAAGGGGAAAAGAAAGAAAAAGAGAAAGAAAAAGAAGAAAAGAAAGGAAGAGAAAGAAAAGAGAGAAGAGATGTGGGGCCCGCGCGGCCGGGGAAAAACCGGGAGAGAGAAGAAACGTTGCCGGGAAAGAGGAAGAGGAAGGAAAGAGAAGGAAGAAGAATGACTCGGACAACCACATTCGGCCGGTCCGGATTCTCGCGTCGGAATCCCGTAAACGCAAGGATACTCCCGTCTTTCCGACAAATTCCGTCCCGAGTCCAAAAATACAACTTAGGCTCGGAAAATCCAATTAATTCCCCTGAACGTCGTCCAAGTCTCGGAACTGGAAACCGAGGCTCGGTTAGTCAGGAAGATGCTCCCGAGCGCGGGAAAACTCTCGGTTTCGAAAAAACGACTACCGATTTACCTCGAATTAATTACCCAGGGTTAATTCATCCGGTAATTCACTGTATAATGACTTTAACAGTCCCGGTAAAAATCCAAATTTTACTCGGGCTGTTACAAATATCTTCTCCTGCGACATCACATTATAATTACTCTATGCCATATATCGATTGTATTAATTTATTTCTAGAGGAACTAATTCTATTTAACGATTTCATTTATCATATATAATACTTATATGCCTATATTTGTCGGTTGCACTATTTAAATTACAATAACTGTCGTATACATAATTATTATTTTATCAAGAATAATTATTTTATGAAATGCTATTTACAAGTATTTTACCGGTTATAATTATCTTACAACCGTAATAGAAACATTTAATGGAAACGGTTTTAGAACGATGATGACAGAGTTAGTTGTGGATAAGCTAATAAACTAATAGTTAACCTTATGCATTGCATTCTTTGTGATTATACGTGTTGATATGATATAGGGAGAGATAGAGCCATATGGATTATGTGCCGATTTCAGAGACATACCAGGTGAGGATATAAACTTATAAACTTCGGTATGTTGCCCGTGATACCCCGGTTGTTTGTTTGATTATAGTTTATATGTTATCTTGCGTACCTGTCATGTTATTGTTGGCTACTGTTGTGATTATTGTTATATGCTTGATGGCTACTGTGGACTAGCTGTTGTGCTTGGTGATGTTGATATGATTATTGTGATGTTCGTATGAGATATGCGGTAGTTGATCGGTCAATGGCAGTGACCCAGTATTGTGACGTTGGATTCCCAGAAGAGCTGTGAGGCAGAGAGCCTGCTCGGGAAAGTGAGTATGATGAATTACTATTGGATAGTGGAATAAGAAATAATAATAAACAGTGGTAATATCATCTAGACATCTAGGTTGTCACGTGACAGGTATTGGTACGGCCAGAAAGTAGTCACCTTGTGATTGTGATATGATAGGGAGGACTGTGGGACTCCAGGCTGAGGGCTGCGGGACTCAGTTGATTTGTTATAGAAAGGACTACGGGACTTCCGCCGAGGACTGCGAGACTCGGCTATTTGTGATATGATTTGTGATATTTAGCGGGGAGCACCCTGGGGTTAGCTAACCTGGCTACCAGTCACGGCCAATACTTATCATGTGACAAGGGCCCTAATAATAAAATTGGATAGTCAGTCGCTAATTGTAAATGCGTTTAGAGGACTAGCTTAACGGTGTGATGTCAGTCGTATAGTAGGGTCCGGTAAGTTGTTTGATCCCGATGCTATGTTGTGCTTGTTGTACCTCTATTGTTCTGTGTTGGCTTTGGTGTATATACGGTTGCTTGTATACTGCGGTTTATTTGTTTATCGGTGAGACAATGGTTGGTCTCACCCCTCACACAGTCCTTGCAGGTTAGGTCAGGATTGTATTTCGGCGGCTGTAGTGTACCCTCGGGCAGGACTCGGATCCATTAGTTTGCATCGGGCTTTGCATATGTTGACATTGAGTTTATAAATGCTTCCGCTGTGCTATTGATATTGATGTACCCGAGGTCGGGTGATTGTTATTATTTTTGGGCCAATGGGCCGGTTTTCTGTTGTATTACACAGTTTGTGCCACGTGTCGGCACTGTTGTTCGGTAAACACTGTATGTTGGGTAAATTCGGGTCGGGGTGTTTCATGGTGTTGCTTTAAATGTATGAAGCATTGGACGAGACCTGGTAATCAAATCATGATTTTGTGGATGGATGGATGAGGAAATTCTAATGTAAAGAAGTTTTTTTAAAAAAAAAATTAAATGTTTTAGATAAATAGAACTTGATTAGAAGGTTTTTTTACGGACATCAAACAAGTAAAACCACAAAAGATTTCTACAAGTTAGGGGATTAAAACATAAATACTATTTAATTTTATAAAGATATTAAAATTATTTTGTTAATTTTTAAATATAAAAGGATAATACCAAATTAATCCAATAATATGTTGCCACCTAAGGTTTGTAAGCTTACACCCAAAACATGGAGTTGTACACTAGAAGCCACCTTCTGAACAATGACATGGAATAAAAAAAAAAAAGTTATAGTTATGGTTTGACTAACGAAATTGTAAAATAGGATTTTGAGTATGTATGACTTACAAAGTTATAGGACTTAAAAAGTCTTTTTTTTTTTAAGTTGTAGGACTTAAAACGATATTAGTGCTAAATTATAGGACTCGCTAGAGATTTTTTCGATCATTTACCCGCCAAATCATACCAAATTAGGGTTCATCGACAAATTAATGACAATTAATTAGATGGCCATTATTGGGTTCTATTTTTTATTATTATTTTAGACAATTTGAGCTCTTTGATTATTATTTTTCCTCGATTTTGTCATGTGTGTTTTTGACGTTGGTTGTTTTAAATGGCCAAGTATCATATCATACGATTGGACGATGTGTTATTGTGCTAAGTGGTGTCTTTAAAAAATATGGAAATCCCCAGAAGACTCACTCACCATAACTAGGTGCACGCTTGGGTCGAATCCGAATTAGTCGGGACAAAACTTCAGATGGCAAACAAAAAAAATTATCAAATTTATAGGATATTTATGGTAGTATTTCATATTAAAAGGCAAAATTCATTGTATATATTCATTTATTATTCAAAGGGATAACAAACATTTTGGCCTTTTATTTTCTATACAATTCACCAAATTATATCATGAGAGATACATTCTAATCAGTCATGCAAATATGCAATGACCCATGAGTTATATTTATTTCTACTAGATCTATTATCCTACACAAAAATAAAAGTCTTCAATCCTCTACCAGATCAGAACAAATTTGGTATTGTTATAACACATTAAACATCCACAAAACAGCTAGACTCGTCATAAATAAAACGACTAGAATCGACAAGAGATGGAGTAAGAATATGACCTGTTTGGTACTAATCTCTCTGGCATTGGGTAGGAGATATAAATGACTAGACTTCTGAATGCCAAAGAGCTATAGACAACCATGGAGTCTAACATCCACTTTTTATTTAATTATTTACTCAATTTTATTTTATCTTTATGTCTATTTATTTTTGTTTCTATTGTAGTTTTTTCCTTACCTTTCAGCTCCTTGGATACGAATCTCCTTGACTGGTGGAAGTATGTTTTTAACACAAATGGGTACACTGATCTATATTGCCTCAATCGAGAATAAAGATCACATGTATCTTTTTTAGACTTTTTTCTTTATGTATTCATATTTTTATTTTCTAATATAAAATTTTTTCAATGAGGTCACTATTTCCTTTTTTTATTATTATTAATGATCCAAATACTATATTTAGACTTGAATAATAAGTTTCATATTTTATTTTTTAATATAAACTTTTTATAATGAGGTCACTGCTTCCTTTTTTCAGTATTATTAATGGTCTAAATACTATATTTAGACTTGAATAATGATTTTTATAAATTATATGCCATTGCTTAAGTTTTCAAGTCTTTGCAAATGAAGAATATATAATCAATTTTTTTTTGAAATAATTGTAGATGAAAAACAAAAAGATAGTCTAAAGAAGTTGTATTGAAATTTAATTTTCTAAACAAATATAATTAAATTATTGTTGGCCTAAGGTTGGATTAACATGTGCTTTGTGTTAATTATTTTCTATAATCTTGATTAAATACACTAACCGAGGATTTTGATTATATGTGGATTAGTGTTTGATTTGCTTAAATATATTTATTAATCCTCCTTATGCCTTAGCCATGTTTTGATGCTAACAAACTTCAAGGTTTTCATATTTGAATTTTATATACTTATTCTTAAGAGTGCATGTGAACCTTGGTCTTTGTGTGTAGTGGTGATGAAATGCCACTTTCATATGGGTTGGCTTTGTTATTCCCCATTGCTCTATAACTAAGACTAATAATTTCTACAGCCTATGAATCTGTGATCAGCAAGCATAGAAGATTGGAGTAAGTGGGATTGGAGAGTGTGGGTAGTGGACATGTAATGTCACTATCATCTAATTGTTTTCATATTACTTATGCCTTTATAACTCAATCTCTCAAAGTCAACAATCCTAGTACTCTACAAATTCTATATTATGACTAACCTGATTAAAGACATTACAACGGATCCCAAGTCAAATGGATTTAAATTTTTAGATCCAACCTAGGACTTGTCTAAACATGAGCAGACCTGTTAGATGAATGGCATGATTCAGACCAAAGCGTGAAAGCGACCACAGGAAATTTGAACGTTGCCACTCTGGCTTCATTCAAAACAAAACAGTTGTCTACTAAGAGTGACACACAACGGTTTGAATTTTTGAAAGGCCTATTGTGTCTCTATAAAAGGCTGATGACACCATGAAGAACAACAGAGTTACCAATGGAGAAAGAAGTGAGAAATTAGCAACAACTCTCCTCCTAAGCTTGAGAGTGCTCAAAGATCCTTCCTTGTGCATTACTTGTAAATCTCTTGAGTGAGTCACTCAAGAAGATATCTTGAGAAAGGGTTATATCTTAGATAAGCTTATGAATGCTTTGTGCTGATTAGTGATAAGCAAAGCTAGGGTTAGCTTTGAGAGAAGGTTTGCAAGTTGCACCTTAGAAAAACTTGTGAGTAATAGGCTTTGTTGGTTTGACTTGTGAAGAAACCAATTGAGTGAGGTAGGATAGGGGATATCTTACTAGAAAATTCAAGATAAAAGCTTAGATTAGCTTTGTGAGTATGAGAGGTTAGAGCTTAGCCTAGGTAAAAGCTTGTACTATAGGTTATTGGTTGATCCCGTAAAAACCAAGGTTAGTGAAGGTTTAGAAATCTCAAGGTGGACTCCTTGAGTAGTGGAAGTAGTCATGTGTGGCAAACCACTATAAGTCCTTTATGCCAATCTCTCTAACCCTCTCCTTAATTGTGCTTTAGTGTGTTCATAATTTTTCAGATTTAGATACAAAGTCGATTTGACATTAGTGACGCCAAATCGGCGATTAAGCAAAAAGGGCTAATTCACCCCCCTCTTAGCCTTTGGACCTACAAATGGTAGCAGAGCCACATTTTCTGTACATGGATAAACCTCCAGGAGATAAAGATCAAGGCTTTAGAGGATCGCAGCATCAAGAAAGCTCCTTATTTTTGTGGTGTGAAGTTTGGCCATTAGAAGTTTCAGCCGTAGATTTCTATAGATTTTCAAGATCTGGAGAAGTGGATTTTTTGTGCGAAAATCCTAGCAAAGACCAGACAAAGACTTGAAGTTCTAGTCAAAAGAAGAATTGAAGAAAGCAAAGCTTAATGACTTCCTTCGATTTGGCATCAATGAAGCCAAATTGGAAAGAGCACAGTCTAATGCAACAACCTATGAGTTTTGGAGTCTCCTTGCATCATTCACGATGCGACAATTTAATTCAAGAAGTACAACCCGAATCAATTGTTGAAGGATTCTGAGCTCTATCCAATACTGTCTAGAGAACACACACAAGCTATGTATACAAATTCCAAGCTTGAAGAAAAAGGAAGTAAATGAGAAAGACTTGACACTACAAGTGATTCGGATGGTGAGGACTTTACGAATCTTTCCCGGTCAGCAAGAAAGGATTCTGAGGTAAATGATTCTTTTCATAAATTTACATTTGATGAGCTAATTGTTTAATTTAATGAATAGCTTGAGATTGTTGGAAAAGATGTAGAAAAGAACATTGCATGTAGAAAACATGTTGAAGTATTAGATTTGATAAAGTTATTCATAACACTTCACATGTAGAGCCTAGAAAGTATCCTACATCATGTGCCAATATTGTTGATGATCTAAAAATGAATAATGATGTTCTTATGTTTATATGCAATGTTATAGAAAAGAAACTTGTTTTAAATGTGGATACTTGTGAAAAACAATTAATGAAAATGATGCTTTTAATATGAATATTGAATTTGTCAAGTTCATTAAGGGAAGCGTTGGTATATACCTTCTTTTGATAACAAAGGCGTTTCTTGTAAAAGAAAAGTGTTGGAGTCATTAATTTGGCATTCAATCCCAAATCAACCTTAATGAATAACTTTGCTAGAGCTAAACTTTATAATGCATCACATTTCATATGTCATTATGATGAAAATGGAGGTCATGGCATGATACCTTCAATGATCAAAAGATGTATTGTGTTGATAAATATATATGGCTACCGAAAGGTGCCAAAACTAACCCCAAGGACCGAAGTTTGAGTGGGTAACAAAAATATAATTTTCTTGGCAGAAAAATAAGGATAGATAGATGTTGCAAAGTGGTTGCTCAACACATATAAAATACCCATCAAGATTCTCATCCTTAAGCTAAGGTAATGTTACATTTAGTGTTAGCTCAAAAGGTAAGACATTTGGTAAAGGTGATGATGATTTGAATCCTCCTTATAAGATGTCAGCAATATCTCTAAGAGGATACTCAAACGTATCACAATTGTTAATTGAGACAATTTTGGTAATACTTGTCCCAATTTTATGTCATTCATGCATTATGTGTTATTCATTCTTAGTATTTATTCTTCATAATGGTCGTTTACTGATGTTTTGGCAAATGAATCTCTTTTATATTCTGGTATGTGTTCTAGAATTGAAATTGATAGAAAATTTTTTGAGTTCCCTAAAATTGTTAAATATATTCAAAAGCTTTAGAAACGATTTAGCATCATTGATGACAATTCTGACACATTTCTAAGTCTAAAAGAAGAAACTATCATTTGATGTTATGTGCTTCATTTTCTATTAAGCATGTGCTGAAATTTTATGGTTTGCTTGTGTTGTATGCCATCTTTAGCATGTGCTTCTTCAAGATAACAAAGAACATTTAGTGAGCATATGACTGTTACTTTTGATAGTTAATGCACTTGCTTTGGTCATGATGATTTCTTTCATAAAAACTCATAAGTATATTTTATCTTTGATCATGTCATATTACTTGTTGCTACTAATGAGTTGTTACGTAAGAAATTTGTGAACGTACAGTACAGTGAATTCGAGATGAGCTTAATGAGATGATTGAACTTCGACCTCGGATTTCAAGTAAAGGAACTTGATCTTCATCAACCAAGCTGTGCATATAAAAGGTTTCCCAAATGTTTTGGCACTGATGAAGACAATGCTGTCAAGTCTCAATGAGCATGACAATGATGTTAAACAAAGGCGAAAATGACAAAGAGATGACGGAAAGATATAATGATTAATAGTACTCTTTATCTCTCTGCTGCTACTAAAACCTGATACTATGATCAATGCTTAGTTTTGTCTATACTTCATTGTTGTCTTAAAGTATCCAAGCTAAGTGTTATCAAATGATTTTTAAAAAACTCTAAAGCTACATCTTTTGATTAGAGGGCAGTACCCCAAAGTCAACGCTTTTTAACTTGTTAATTATTCTGAAAATGACTTTGTTGGGTGTTCATTAGATTTAAAAAGAAATGTAGCTCTTGAATAATTATTTGTATCTTTGTTTAGCAAAAAGTACAATTTGGCATCTGTGAAGCCGAATATGTTATTACTGATGTTATGTCATGCACAAGTAGGTAAGATTAAATATATGTTATATAATCTAGATTATTAGTGCATCCTCATTTTATGTGATAGCTCAAGTATGTTTATCTCTTTAAAGATTGAATCTAACATTCATGTACCAAACTCATTGAAGAGATACAAAATTTCATAAAAACTCATATTCTTAAGAAGGATATAACACTTGTTCTTGTCAAAAGTGAGAATTAACTTGCAGATATTTTCACCAAGTGACTGAAGGAAGATCAGTTCACCAGGATTCATATGGAGATTGGCATGCGCACTCCACATTGGAGTATCTACAATCCTTCTTTGGTGATATCTCTCAACTTTGATCTCTTTACATGTGAACATGCATATTCATCACTTAGTTTATGAACATTCAATTGCACACTTGCACTTAACATTTGAGTAATGATGAAATTACGATGGAGATAAAAAATGGATTGGTAAAATTAATGACTTATGAAGAAATCAAAGAACAAGCTGTTTTGGCATAGGAGATGCCACAAATTCAAAAGGCAAATAGTGAAAAAAAGTATCAATTTATGTGCAAAAAAAGGCTAAGGAAAGAGAGGGGCTATCTTTCAGATTTATTGTTAGAAACCCTTCATGCCAAACCTGCAAGATTCTTGCAACATGTCCGTTACTTTTTAAAAGTAACCATTGGGTGATACAGAGATTTGCATAGAAAATCTCAAATAACCGTTGGATAAAATATATATCTACTAATCCAACGACTTCACTTATATTCTCTCTCATACCTTATATTGCTCTTTTGCATAAACCGAGTAAGAAGAATGCCCAACCATGTTAGAAACAAATTGTGCCTCCTTGTTCTCCCATTATCCGAAAATCAAATCTCGAATCAAGTCGTTCACATCCAAACATAAGAGTCCTTGTCTATCTCTACCCAAAATTCATAAAGGAACAAGAAGCACACTTGTAGTAGGAGCTGAAGACTTTGGAAGTATATCAATTCTTAAAATATGCAGTTGTTCCTGCTGAAGAAGACCTTAAAATATTTAGAAAAAGGACAAAAGATGGTCTTGAGAAAGCATTATAGTCAATAAGCATGAAAGATGATCCTCCAAGCTCAACCAAGGCAAAGGCCCCTCAAGAAAAATCAAGTTAAGTTAAAAATTTCAAGTGGTTCTTAAAGTCTAACCCCCCAAGACTATTCAAGAGAAGAACTTGTTGATGCATGCCAAGTTTTGGAGAGAAATTTTGGAGGAGAAGAAGAAAAGGCCAAGTCTTCATCCGAAAAGGGAAGCTCAAAGGAAAACACTCAAGGGAAACTGAGTCAACATGGAAGTGCTATTATCATAGGCAAATTCAAAATAAAAATCTTCAGTTTAAAGCGCAACCAGATCTTGACAAAATAATTATTGAAGAGTCCAAAAAGGCTACTTGGCTACAGGCCTGGAGAAATTCATTTTTACTTTTGGCTTCTACGATGCCAAAACGGAAAGTGAAGAGAAGCACAAGATCAAAGAGCAGGACTTCTTACCAAAGCTTCTCAAAGAAAGGGAAAGAGAAAGTTGTTAGAATTTCAGACTCTAAAGTATGAGAAAATCTTCCAATATTGAGCAAGAAGAGTCCAAGTGAAACGCCCGTATCCCAAAAAAGTCAATTAATTTAATTATGAGAAGTGAAATGTCCAGATTGCCCTTCTAACTCGGGATACGATAAAATCATCATGATCAATGTACAATTATACAACAAATTATATAATAAACGAGTATGCAGCGGAAGACAAATAAATAAGAAACGTGGATGTTATGCAATCCTATGGATCCGACCCGAAGAGAGGAAAGCACCGCCACCCGCTGATATGCACTCCTGACCGACGATCAGGTAACCTGAGAAAGATGTGAGGGGTGAGACCAACCACTGTCTCACCATAACAAATAAACCAACGTATACAATGCAAGTCAACCACAATAACACCGATATCAGGCAGTAGCAAGCAATGTGCACAAACAGGTCACAATGCACAACACAAACTCATCAACAGACTACAAACCAACACTTGTCTTCAATCATCTTTTTATGGTTGTACTTTATCATTATTAGGATTGAATATTTTACTAGGATTTAATATTTTATTAGGGCCCTCTACTGTGTGCGTCGAGCTCGGTCCCGTCTCATGAGACAACCAGGGCATAAGCCCAATATAATCAGGGCAAGGCCCAATACAATCACTGAGAGAGAGAGAGATAGAGAGAAAGAGGGAGGTAGAAAGGGGGGAGGTAGAAAGAGGGAGGAAGAACCGGTCATCACAGGCCCATATGCTAAACCGCATATACCATGCTATCTCGAATGCAATCACGAGGGGTATCACTTCCCGCTCGAACCAACCGGCCAACAGCCCCACAGTAGTATATTTTTATTGTACAATATTCTTCGTTGTACTTAACGTGTTATATGTGCCCTACGTTATGATTATCCAGGGTTGTGTGGATTTAACATATTGTTCTCAAGTCCGGGCCTCCGGCCCACAAATCACCACACGAACCACAAAATCATAAATCATGTTATTTACTATAACAAACAAAGCATGCGCAACTGGTATATCATATCACACTGGCACACAAAACACATAATCAGGCATACCACATCAAAGACATCATCATTAGACACAAAAGTGCAAACAAGGAGTTCCGCACAGCAAGGAGACATACCAACGGCATTCAATGCCAAACAAGAATTTCAACTTCATATACCATATCTATTAACCGAGTATTGTAGGCAGTAATGCATACAAAGGTTTATATGTCCTCACCTGCAACCATCATGAAAGCAACGCTCTATCGGCTACTCCTCAAGTATATCCAATGCCTAAACATGTAGTCACGTGTATCACTTAAACATTCGTTCAAGGACAAAGGGGTGCAGGCATGCTGTGTACTTAACTTATAAAATCATTGTTTTATGATCCTAAAAAAGACACAGGAAACTTAAACGGACTAAGGGCTAAGCCATAATATTTTTATAAAACTCCCGTTTGAAAACTTGATACCAAACTAGAATATATACGCATATTATATTTATATGTATATCACCCGCCCGAACCATTGAGTAACAACACTTCACTTATCTCCCTGAACCTTATGACCAAAACTTATAATCAGAATGACTGATTAAAATCCTTTGTTTCTTTAAAAATAAATCCTTTGAAACTCAAAGATGGAACGAACTTAGGTTTAAAACATTGGACACAAGAGCAGCTAGTCAACCCCATTACCGAGCGTAGACTTTAAAGCTAAACATAAATTCATGTTTATATAAATATAAAGAAAGCCATGCACTTTAAAACCATTTAAAGGTGGCTGATGTGATTAAATAAACAAAGGATTGTAAGCATATGACTACAAGTCCCAACTGACCATTAGGAATAACCAAATAATGAGTAATTGACAACGAATTATTGAAATCAGGGAAACCCATGTGAAAGCACTTGACACAAATCCACAAGCATGCAAAAATGTAACATCTTGCAGGAATAAATTTCTAAGCATTGGAATTGAGGGGCAAAGTCCACGTGTTCTACTATTATCATTGTTGTTCATTCTATTTGACACCACAAGCAAAAAATCCATATCAGAGTCAAGAGATTACCGAGTATTGTAAATCACATAAGCTACATGAATCGCAAGACCATACACTGGGTTCTGGCCATTGTTCTCCATGAGACACCAAGCTGCACCCAAACCCAGCATCGTGCAAATCATTTTCTTTCTTCTTCTTAATGTCAGGACGGCTGGAGTTCTCTTTCATTCACCATCAAAGACAGTAATGAACTAATGAACTAGAAAGGAAGAGAAACATGAGAAGAGATGAAAGGGGGAAGGCCAAAAGAAAGAGAAGGGATGGGGCGGCTATGCCCGAGAGAGGAGGAAGAGAAAGGAAAAGAAAAAGAGAGAAAAGAACCAAACAAAAGAACAAGGGTTTCATACACAGGCCTCCATTTCACAAGCCACAACCGACGTTGAAATGACGTTGCTCGTCCTTGAATGCTCATTCAAAATGACGTAGTTTTGGATGTCTACCAGCTGCTTGGTCAATGTGTGTACCACGCCGGTCAAAACGCGCCTTGACCTATGTTTTATATTACACACTAGCCAAAACTACGTAGTTTCAAACGAAACTACATCATGTATTGTGTTCCATACTATACTCCATTTTTATTTCAAAAGGAAAACAAAAATGAATTCGAGAAACCCACTAAAAGATTGTAGTCTTTATGCCAAAAATTCTTGTAATTTCTGAGAGGGTAAAATAAGAAAAATATCTTTAAAAATTTTCATAAATAAAATCATAGAAAATTCGGGGCGTTAGAGTTCTATCCCACTTACGAAAAAATTCGTCCTCGAAATTTAGAAACATGGTTCAAGCAACCAAGCAAGTGTCATCCGGTGTTAACATACCATTAGCCAAAACGATCAAGTGAAACCAAGTTGAACCATCACAAAAGTTTATCCCTTCAGAGCAAGAACTCTACCAAACCAAGTCGATCATCGACTTTAGTCAAACATGACCCGTAGAACAAAAAGATCAAAGCATTCACCCAAGAGTTTTACCCAAACATCATCAACGTTTACAATACTAGAATCCATAGTCTGTTTCATTTATTATTATTGATACTTTCCTCAACCCAAAAATACCCAAAACTTTAAATCCACTAAGCATACCCTCAGGTATTAGAACTCAAAGTTGTTACCAAGTAACAAGAACATCATTCCTATTTTAAAACCTCAGGACCTAAAATCCATAATCAATTTCATGTTCCGAACTTTAAAACATTTATCTTCTTCACACCAAATCTTAGCCAAGATTGTATAATTCTCGGAATATACCATAGGCTCTAGAACTCATTCGTCACCGAAATATCACAATAATAATTTCAGAACTTGGATTCCTCAAGACCCAAACATCCTTTCATAACTTATACTCAGGCCATTCTTAGCACGAACATCAAAGTATCTTTGACAAAGAACTTAAAGCATCACTGTAACTCTCATCACATAATTAACTAGCTAGCAAATGATTCACAGTACCCGAGATCTCCTCAAAATCAAACCTCAATATAAACATACTTCTGGCATCCTCATCCAACACATGAACTATAACCTCACCAAAGATTCAAGATCAAATCTTTTTAATCACAAACACAATTAATATCTCAAATCTCACAAAGTTGAGTACCTCAAGTATCATTCAAAGATATTTCCCCAAATATACCATTAGATCAATCCTCAAATTAATTCGAGTCCTCGAGCTCAAGTAATCAGACCACAAATAACATGATCACCAAGACTACAAAAATCATATTCACAAGTATCATATTAGATCATCTCTTAACAGATGTATATCCAAAAGCAAACTGATGGTTCTTACTTGTACTGGCCAGTTCCACTTTTGGAACTATCAGACATGTTACCGTAGGAAAACACCTCCCGGCAACAATACACGAAGAAGCAACAACAGTGTACTCACACAGTCAAGAAACTTAACCAAGGAATCAAGAGTCTACACCGACTCTGACAAAACAGTGGATATTTCACAAAACAAATCTTGCAACGGCCTAAGCTGTAAAGGTACACATATTATTTCAACAACAATACCGGGTCGCTCCGACCCTCAGCAGGTGCGTGTCCTCCAACGGATCCATAGTACGACTCACTATATGCATGCATAAGACAATACAACAGACAACTCAAAAAGGAGCAAACCTATGCATATAAGAGCACAAAACATATCCACACATCCCAAAGAATCTACAGCCTACTCCGCTACCAACTGAAACGCCCGTATCCCAAAATAGTCAATTAAATTAATTATGAGAAGTGAAATGTCCAGATTGCCCTTCTAACCCGGGATACGATAAAATCATCATGATTAATGTACAATTATACAGCAAATTATATAATAAACGAGTATGCAGCGGAAGACAAATAAATAAGAAACGTGGATGTTATGCAATCCTATGGATCCGACCCGAAGAGAGGAAAGCACCGCCACCCGCTGATATGCACTCCTGACCGACGATCAGGTAACCTGAGAAAGATGTGAGGGGTGAGACCAACCACTATCTCACCATAACAAATAAACCAACGTATACAATACAAGTCAACCACAATAACACCGATATCAGGCAGTAGCAAGCAATGTGCACAAGGTGGTCACAATGCACAACACAAACTCATCAATAGACTACAAACCAACACTTGTCTTTAATCATCTTTTTATGGTTGTACTTTATCATTATTAGGATTGAATATTTTATTAGGATTTAATATTTTATTAGGGCCCTCTACTGTGTGCGTCGAGCTCGGTCCCGTCTCATGAGACAACCAGGGCATAAGCCCAATATAATCAGGGCAAGGCCCAATACAATCACTGAGAGAGAGAGAGATAGAGAGAAAGAGGGAGGTTGAAAGGGGGGAGGGAGAAAGAGGGAGGTAGAAAGGGGGGAGGTAGAAAGAGGGAGGTAGAACCGGTCATCACAGACCCATATGCTAAACCGCATATACCATGCTATCCCGCATGCAATCCCGAGGGGTATCACTTCCCGCTCGAACCAACCGGCCAACAGCCCCACAGTAGTATATTTTTATTGTACATTATTCTTCGTTGTACTTAACGTGTTATATGTGCCATACTTTATGATTATCCAGGGTTGTGTGGATTTAACATATTGTTCTCAAGTCCGGGCCTCCGGCCCACAAATCACCACACGAACCACAAAATCATAAATCATGTTATTTACCATAACAAACAAAGCATGCGCAACTGGTATATCATATCACACTGGCATACAATACACATAATCAGGCATACCACATCAAAGACATCATCATTAGACACAAAAGTGCAAACAAGGAGTTCCGCACAGCAAGGAGACATACCAACGGCATTCAATGCCAAACAAGAATTTCAACTTCATATACCATATCTATTAACCGAGTATTGTAGGCAGTAATGCATACAAAGGTTTATATGTCCTCACCTGCAACCATCATGAAAGCAACGCTCTACCCAGCTACTCCTCAAGTATATCCAATGCCTAAACATGTAGTCACGTGTATCACTTAAACATTCGTTCAAGGACAAAGGGGTGCAGGCATGCTGTGTACTTAACTTATAAAATCGTTGTTTTATGATCCTAAAAAAAGACACAGGAAATTTAAACGGACTAAGGGCTAAGCCATAATATTTTTGTAAAACTCCCGTTTGAAAACTGAGTAAATAGTTTTTTCTATCCTTACACTTTATCAATTTTGTATTTGTTGTCCTTCTTTATTTAATTTCACTCATTATATCCCTAAACTCTTAATTTACCGGGTCACCCTATCCATTTTACTTCTTATACCCGGTGAACTGTCCAATTGTTGAAATATGTCACGCGCGGGCCTGCGGGTTATTTTTAATTCCTTTTTCGTTTTCTTTTTTTATAAATTTTCTTAATAATCATTTTTCTTATAAAATGTTTTTAAAAAAGTGGTAAATAACAACTTTAATGCTTTTAATGCGTTTTTTTGCCAATATTTTAATGCTTTTAATGCGTTTTTTTGCCAATACTTTAATGCTTTTAATGCGTTCTTGACAAAGAAAGAAAAAAATTAATTGTTAACCACACAATAATTATCTCTTAACAATTAATACAATTTGATTCTTCTGATTGTTAAGAGAAAACAAAAAGACAATCACATCCGATGCGACCACCGCCACTCCCATAACCATGAACCATCACACCCTCCTCCTCCACCTAAAAGCACCACCTTAAAAAAAACAATCACCTCCCAACGTGACCTCCACCACCACCCTCATCTTTCACCATTAAACACAGTACTCCGTTTGATCATCTGTCTTCTCTAGCCTCTTTAGGTTCAGATCTGAGAACTTAAATTCAAAACCCCAAACCTCCACAAGAAAGAAGAAGAACACAGGCATCAGAGACTAGACATTCTTCGTCACTATCGCCACTCTAGCCGCCCTCCTCCTCCTTCGCCTTCCACTCCTCCAGCCACTTCTCCACACGGTGGCGACGAATCTTTGCACACTGTCCGATGAGAAGCAATCTCGACCTCGCCATCACCACGATTTTTGCTGATTTCAGCCCTGAGTCCCTCCAGTTCCCCTCCACTTTTTCTTTCTTAATTTCAATTTCTATGTTGTTTTTTGGTCTAACTGTCTCTTGTTGTTAATTTTTTTTTTAACAGAGGTTGTTAATTGTTTTTGTTAATTTATTAATGGCAAAATTTGGTATGGTAGTTTGCATGTGGCATCTTGTTGTTGTTCATGGATGTTGGTGAAATCGGCTCGATCTCGGTGGCTAGTTGCGTTTTGCTGCGAAGAAGGGGAGAGGCATGGGAGGGGAGGAGTGGTTATCGGTGTGTTTTTTTGATTAGATTTATTTTTTATTAATTAATTAATAATGTAAAATATTTTTTTAAAAAAATTAAATTCAACTAAAAAGCTAGTTATAGAGATTTATTTAATTTAAATAATAGGATTTTTTTGATAATATAATAATAGGATTTTTAGAAATCTAATTTTGGGAAAAAATAAAAGGGAAAAAATAAAAGATGGGCAATCAGTGGCCGCAGATGACACGTGTCAGCGGTACAGTAATTTACCGGCTATAAGAGGTGAAATGGACAGGGTGGCCCGGTAAATTGTAAGTTCAGGGACATAATGAGTGAAATTAAATGAAGAGGGATAACAAATACGAAATCAAAAAAGTGTAAGGACAGAAAAAACTATTTACTCTTTGAAAACTTGATACCAAACTAGAATATATATGCATATTATATTTATATGTATATCACCCGCCCGAACCATTGAGTAACAACACTTCACTTATCTCCCTGAATCTTATGACCAAAACTTATAATCAGAATGACTAATTAAAATCTTTTGTTTCCTTATAAATAAATCCTTTGAAACTCAAAGATGGAACGAACTTAGGTTTAAAAAATTAGACACAAGAGCAGCTAGTCAACCCCATTACCGAGCGTAGACTTTAAAGCTAAACATAAATTCATGTTTATATAAATATAAAGAAAGCCATGCACTTTAAAACCATTTAAAGGTGACTGATGTGATTAAATAAATAAGGGATTGTAAGCATATGACTACAAGTCCCAACTGACCATTAGGAATAACCAAATAATGAGTAATTGACAAAGAATTATTGAAATCAGGGAAACCCATGTGAAAGCACTTGACACAAATCCACAAGCATGCAAAAATGTAACTTCTTGCAGGAATAAATTTCTAAGCATTGGAATTGAGGGGCAAAGTCCACGTGTTCTATTATTATCATTGTTGTTCAATCTATTTAACACCACAAGCAAAAATCCATATCAGAGTCAAGAGATTATCGAGTATTGTAAATCACATAAGCTACATGAATCGCAAGACCATACACTGGGTTCTGGCCATTGTTCTCCATGAGACACCAAGCTGCACCCAAACCCAGCATTGTGCAAATCATTTTCTTTCTTCTTCATAAAGTCAGGAGGGCTGGAGTTCTCTTTCATTCACCATCAAAGACAGTAATGAACTAGAAAGGAAGAGAAATATGAGAAGAGATGAAAGGGGGAAGGCCAAAAGAAAGAGAAGGGATGGGGCGGCTATGCCCGAGAGAGGAGGAAGAGCAAGGAAAAGAAAGAGAGAGAAAAGAACCAAACAAAAGATTAAGGGTTTCATACACAGGCCTCCATTTCACAAGCCACAACCGACGTTGAAATGACATTGTTCGTCCTTGAATGCTCATTCAAAATGACGTAGTTTTGGATGTCTACCAGCTGCTTGGTCAACGCGTGTACCACGCCGGTCAAAACGCGCCTTGACCTATGTTTTATATTACACACTAGCCAAAACTACGTAGTTTCAAACGAAACTACATCATGTATTGTGTTCCATACTATACTCCATTTTTATTTCAAAAGGAAAACAAAAATGAATTCGAGAAACCCACTAAAAGATTGTAGATAAATAATTTCTTTGTGCCAAAAATTCTTGTAATTTCTGAGAGGGTAAAATAAGAAAAATATCTTTAAAAAATTTCATAAATAAAATCATAGAAAATTCGGGGCGTTACACCATGTCTAGAGAAGAATCTTCTTTAGTTTCCATCATAAGAAGTAGACGCTTGTTAAGTCGAGAAAAAGGATGAAGAAGAAGAAGTTTGTTGAAGATGCATATCCATCTAGTGAGACTAGTAGAGGGAATGACAATGATCAAGAGCTGTTGTTGGCAGTAAAAATCCCTAAAGTCACACTATGCATTCTTTTCGAATTTTGTTAGACTTGGAGTCAACAAAAGAGCAAGCTTTGAGAAGCTTATGTCACTTCCTAGAAAGGTTTGATATTAACTTAATTGAGAAACTTCGCACAAATATAGCCTTAAAAGCTTGATGATGATGATGATGGAAGAATCATTAGAATGAAGGAAGACTTGATGGTTTCCAATAGAAAACTTGAAGGGGTAATGCAAATGCGAAAAGAGCAAGGACATATTGTTGGCTCAGGTTAGAGATTATTCTTACTATCTTCCACCACCTGCTGCCACTCCACAAGAAGATGAATCTATTGCCAATAAGCCGAGTTTGACTCCTTCTCATCTATTGCTCTTTAGATTCATGCATTCTCATATCATATACATATTTTTAATTGCTTGTTTAGATTTTATATTATTTTTATGTGCATATTATGTTGATTGTTGTATTTTTTAAAAAATACTATGCTACATATTTTACTATCTATGGTAATATCATGTGCTAAATGGTTTTATTCATGCAAAACATGGAAGATACCATTGATGAGCTTTTGAGCTCTTAGTTGATGTTTTCAGTCATTATTGTTGAGTCACTATTCCCACATTATATTATCAATGACGCTATGATTTGTTACTTGCATTATTGTTGATGTTTAAATATCCATATCTTCTTCTTGATTAATACTTTGGGTTGATATTTGGCACGATTGATGCCAAAACATAAGTATTTCCACTTTGTTGAGTTATTAACACCTTTATGTAGGAACTTTGATCGTTCTCTTGTAGCCTCATTTCAGATTTATCTTATACAGAGAAGATCAACTCTGAACTCTAAATTTTATAACTCTGAAGATGTTTATCCTGCTAGTCACTCTAGGTGTTAATGTATTTTTGTTACAAGACTATAGCTATCCCTTTATGTTGCGATTTGGCCTGAGTAGTGCCAAAAAGGGATACAATCAGACTAACGTTGTTTATTGATATTTCTATTGACCATACTTTACTACTGTTTTTTATTTTTTTTGCTGCAATATAGCATCTTGATCAATTATAATTTGGCTTATCTCAGTACTTCACACTTGGTCATATTAGCTTTTTGATATGCCAAAAGTGAAGCGCCCCGACCCGTATTTACCGTACACAGTAAACACGTGCCGGAACTGTGACGACCCAACCCAACATGACTCAGCATACAGTGTATACAACAACAACTCGGCCCCAACGGCCCAAAATAACAAACATCAATAATAAAACCGGCCCAATGGCCCAACATCAATAATAATATGCACAGCGGAAGACTTTAACCCACACAAACACTGTAAGCAACAACAATATGGCCCTACGGCCCAACGACAAAATAAACAGCACA
>JAKUCV010000627.1:41916-146074 GCA_028386065.3 Turnera subulata | reverse complement strand
CATATGTATATATTTTCCATAATATTTCCATAAAAATTATTATACTTTCCAAAATATAATTCCCAAGTATTATTATTTTTAGAAAACTCCATTTCCAGAAAGTATAATCGTATGAACTTATTTTCTGAAAATAAATACGAATTTATAAATACACATATATATTTCTAAATACTTTTCCAAACAATTATTAATCAACATAATTATATATATATATTTTTTAGAAATATATCTATATATATTTTCCAAGATTAATAACAAATACATACTGTATTCCAGAGAAATGATAATATATAATTATAGTTTCCAGAAATATTTTCAAGGTATATATCTATTTCTACATAAACATAATACTAATTTTCAAAACAAGTATATATACATATATATATATACATATATACATATATATATATATATATATTTATATATTTCTTCCCAACAGTATAATTAAAACTAACCATATTTTCAAAGGATAAATACATATTTTTTTTCCCAAATTAAAACCAGCAAGTAATTAAATAAATATTTATATGTGTATTGTGGACTCAGTAAACAAAGAGCAACTTGATATCACGGGATGTAAATAAATATTTACTTAACCTCACCTTAGCCGATTATCAAATACGGAATCCTCAACAGGTTCCAAAGCCGGTTCCTCGGGAAACTGCCCGATATCCAACCTATACCACAAAATCATACATACACATAAATGCACATAAGAGTATGTCATGATGCCAATATTACGATATGTACCCATCCCGGTTACTCATCTTTTATTATTTCCATTTATCGAAAAGATTTAACCATACGTATATCCGAATACAATTTCGGTACCATACTTTAATTAAAACTCTTTTCAAAATATATTTTCATAAAATAATTATAATTTCCCAAAATAATAATCATTATAATTTTTCTAGAAAAATAATAACCTAGTTATAATTTTCAGAAAATATGTATAGTATTTATCTTTTTCCAAATATATATAATAATATTTTCCCAACATAAAATATAATTATCTTTAATTTCAAAAATACATATTTACATACATTTACCACATTCATAATTTTCTAGACAAAATAATATACAAATTAAATTTACAGAAATTATTTATGTGGTATTTATTTTTTTTCCAATTAGTAATAGTTTCCCAAAACTTAATCTTAATTATTTATCCAAGTAAATATATCTATATTTTAATAAAAATTCCAGAATCAAATTGTCCATATTTTTTTCAAAATAACTATATAATTTTTCTCCAAAATTGAATTCCAGAATATTAATAAAAATATATATATATAATTTGTTTTTTTTTTAAATTAAATGGACTGGGCCATGAATAGGGTCGGCCCAGACCAAGGCAGCAGGCCCGATCACAGGCCCACGCCCAGCCCGGCCCAACACCTCACAACCCGAGTCCAACAACAAACCCAACCCACTGACCGCGACCCGTTTCGTGGAGACGGATCCTTGCAGGATCCGGGTCTTACCTCCGGGTTGCTGCGGCTGTGGACGACGGCAGCGAGCGCGGGAGGCGATGAGCAGGACGGCCACGGCTTGGCGAGACAAGGGCGACGTCGCGGTGGAGCTTGCTGCTGCGGCTGCTGGGCTTCGTCGTTGGCAGCGGCGGAAAAGGGCAGATCCACGGGTCTGCCGATGGGTCGAAGGCGCATGGTGGCGGCTCCGGCGGCGGAAGGAGGAGGAGGCGGCTGGGTTCTGGTCGCGACGTCTTGGAGAACACCCAGGTGGCGGCGGTGCGTCGAGAGGAGGCCGGGAACGGCGGCGCGAGCACAGTAACGAGAGTACTGAGGGTGACGATGAACAGTTGCTACCGGTTTCTTTTTTTTTTTTTCATTTTCCTCTTCTTTTCCTTATTTCTTATTTTCATCCTTCTATTTTTCTTTCAATTTCTTCTTCTTCTTCTTCTTTTTTTTTCTTTCTTTTCTTTTTTTTTCTTTCTTTTACTCTCTCAGTATATTTTTTCTGTTTTTTTTTTATTTTTTTCTTTTTCCCTCTTTTCTTTTTTTTTTCCTCTCTTTTTCCTTTTTCTCTCCTTTTTTTCTTTTTCTCTCCTTTTTCTCTCTTTCTTTTTTTTTTTCCTTCCCTTCCTCTCTTCTCTGCTTCTCCACCGGTTCTGCTTTCTTCATATAATGAAAAATTAACTATTTAACATGTGATTACCCAATAATACAATTCGTCCATATTACGGGCGAGTCCGATCCGGACCAGAAAATAACCGATACCTCCTTAGTTATTTTTCGGTGTGATTTTCCGGGAAATTCCGAAACCCGAAAAATACCAACTTAGTTCCGAAAAATCCGCGGAAAAATCACGAGCGCGGGAAGACCCTCGGTTTCGAAAAACAACTCCCGGTTTACCTTGAATTAATTACCCAAGATTAATTCAACAGTAAATCACGGTAAATAGACTTTTACAGTCCGGTAAAAATCAAAAATTTTACCCGGGCTGTTACAAAAAGGGGGAGAAATAGTGTTGTGTGACTGCAAAAATATTTTAGATATGGGGAGCATACATTAAGGGGGAGCATTTGTGCAAAACTGATTTCAAAAGTTATTGCCTTTTCATACAAAGTTTGTCATCATAAAAAAAGGGGAGATTGTTAGCCTAAGGTCGGATTAGCATGTGCTTTGTGCTAATTATTTTCTATAATCTTGATTAAGTACACTAACCGAAGATTTTGATTATATATGGATTAGTGTTTGATTTGCTTAAACATATTTATTAATCATCTTTTTGCCTTAGCCATGTTTTGATGCCAACAAACTTCAAGGTTTTCAGATTTGAATTTTATATACTTATTCTTAAGTGTGCATGTAAACCTTGGTCTTTGTGTGTAGTGGTGATGAAATGTCACTTTAATATGGGTTGGCTTTCTTATTCCCCATTGCTCTATGACTAAGACTAATAATTTCTACAGCCTATGAATCTGTGATCAGCAAGTATAGAAGATTGGAGTAAGTGGGATTGGAGAGTGTGGGTAGTGGACATGTAATGTCACTATCATCAAATTTTTTTCATATTACTACAACTCATTCTCTCTAAGTCAACAATTCTAGTACTCTACAAACTCTACATTCTGACTAACCTGATTAAAGACATTGCAACGGATCCCAAGTCAGATGGATTCAAACTTTTAGGTCCAACCTAGGACTTGGCTAAACATGAGCAGACCTGTTAGAAGAATGACATGATTCAGACCAAAGCGTGAAAGCGGCCACAGGGAGATTTGAACGTTGCCACTCTGGCTTCATTCAAAATAAAATAGCTGTCTGCTGAGAGTGACACACAACGGTTTGAATTTTTGAAAGCCCTATTGTGTCTCTATAAAAGGCTGATGACACCATGAAGAACAACAGAGCTGCCAATGGAGAAAGAAGTAAGAAATTAGCAGCAGTTCTCCTCCTAATCTTGAGAGTGTTCAAAGATCCTTCCTTGTGCATTACTTGTAAATCTCTTGAGTGAGTCACTCAAGAAGATATCTTGAGAGAGGGTTATATCTTAGACAAGCTTATGAGTGCTTTGTGCTGATTAGTGATAAGCAAAGCTAGGATTAGCTTTGAGAGAAGGTTTGCAAGTTGCACCTCAGAAAAACTTGTGAGTAATAGGCTTTGTTGGTTTGACTTGTGAAGAAACCAATTGAGTGAGGTAGGATAGGGGATATCTTACTGGGAAATTCAAGAGCAGAGCTTAGATTAGGTTTGTGGGTATGAGAGGTTAGAACTTAGCCTAGGTAAAAGCTTGTACTATAGGTTATTGGTTGATCCTGTAAAAACCAAGGTTAGTGAAGGTTTAGAAATCTTAATATGGACTCCTTGAGTAGTGGAGGTAGTCCTGTGAAATGAACCACTATAAATACTCTGAGCCAATCTCTCTAACCCTCTCCTTAATTGTGTTTTAGTGTGTTCATAAGTTTCCAGATTTAGATACAAAGTTGATTTGGCATTAGTGACACCAAATCGGCAATTAAGCAAAAAGGGCTAATTCACCCCCCTCTTAGTCACTTTGGACCAACAATTATATCCTACTGCATAAGTTTTGAATTTTTTGCAAACGAAGAAAATATAGTCAAAAGTTCTTTGCAATAATCTAGATGAAAAAACATAAAGATACATCTATATTACATTGAAGTTTAATTGTATAAACAAATACATGATATAAAATGCTTGATATAATTATCAAGACATATTAAAAAAATTAAAACTACTAATTTTAGTAATGAATTACATTTCAGATTATACCCTAAGAAATATTATATTATTTAAGCATTAAAATAAATAATATATACATATGAAAGAGTGAATAACACTTTTATTAAGCTTTTTATGAGGTTATAAATTGAATAAACGACTATAAGTAAATAGTAAAAATAATTATAGAAATGATTTATAAACAAATATAAAAATAGATGTTGAAAAATAATTTATTTATATTTGATATAGGAAATATTAAAAAAGATTTCTTATTTCTCTCAAAATTTGATGAATTAATATTAATATATTTTCCAATTTATCCTAAATGCAATCGATAACTTAACAATTACAAAATACTTTGGTTTGAAAAAATTAATGCAAAATATATTAAATATTAGACATAGAAAATATATATAGTTAATACTTTTATCATATAATTAATTATGATCTATGTGTTTCTATTATATTTGATCTCGTCATATCATATTTTATTACATAATATAAATAAGGATTTAAAGTATTTGTATGTATTTGAAAACATTGGGGACAACCACGTAAATACGCGAGCAGAAGCTACTCATAATAATAAATCTCATATATGATAATTCTTGATCTTATATTTCAAAATTACCTTTTCTTTTTCTTAGTGCATTTACCCTTATCAACTCAACCATATATAATTGACAAAAGTAGAAACCTCAACTGAACATTAGAAGGAATGCATACTTGTAGTTTTGATTTTGAAAATATATAGAAACTAAAGTCTTAAATATCCATGCGTAATTCTAGATGCCATAAATACTTATACTATATCACAATGTGAAAATAGAAATTAACTCTAAACTTATATATCATTTTATTATTCTTTTAACAAAGAATCAAGCTAGCATTCTTATCTTATTTCTCGCCATATACCTTTGAATAACATTTTGCCTTTAGTGTAATAGTGCTATTGTGAGAACATTTTATCTTTTTTAGTGTGCATAGGCTTAATTAGTTCGGCAAGACTGTCCCTTCCAGTTTAGTCAACCTGTGGGGGGACATACAATCATGTGATGATTGGCTCATCAAATTGCAAGGAGACATGGTTAGAGTACCTTAGAACGTGTTTATGGCGTTTATGGTGATGTGGAATATGTGAAAAAATATAAATCAGTTGATTTTTTAAGAACGAGGCTCTCTAGTTTAACATGATCATAGTACGATATGCCTTGGACCTTCTCAATCAATACCAACAAGTTCAACCTCTTATACCATAGACAAGCATTATGAATTAATAGCCATTTGCACTATTTCAATGCTTGTGCCTAAAAGCTCACACCTCTTGCTTATTCAAAGCCGATAAGCTCGCTCCCTTCAACTTAAGCCCACACTTGGTCCTCTAGTTGATGGTTAACACGTCTTGGATTGGCCAAAGGGAGGTATTAGTGTGAAATATGTTGGACTCCGCTCGTGGTCTTAGGCTAAATGCCCGGGAAGCGAGATTGGGTGTCGGGCCACGGATGAGATTAGTCTGGCTTGTCGAGCTGGGACACTCATTAGGATCAAAAAAAAAAAAAAAAAAACAATTCCGTTAGCTATCAATACACCATATTCAATAACCAACTATAACCAATTTCAAAGATAAATAAACACAGTAAAAATAAAATAATATTATTAAGATGAAGACTATTATTGTTAGAATTATCATTTAGATTGTATTTTACTTACCTGAATCAAGAAAATTTAGTACTATATAATTTTTGTTTCCTAATATTTATCTAGTTATTGTTTAGTGGTGATGGCCGTGGATCAATAATTTGGGTTTGATAATAACATCACAAAACCAAAAAGATATCAATTTGTTGTCGTTATTATTCTTTTGAAAATGTGATCATATTATTTAAAGTGAGATTATGGGTCTCTCCAACCAATAAAGTAGCATACTTCTCCTCAAACCAAAAAAAAAAAAAAAGAAAACCAATAAAGTAGCATAAAGAGAAGGGGGAAAACAAAAGTAGAAAAGAAATAAGCAGGCACCACTCCAGTTTCAACATTATTCCCCCCACCCCCAATAAACCTGACCCACACATTTTGTGTATTATATAATATCATATTATACACAAACAGAAAAGGTAGGTTAATTTTTCCAATTGATATTCTCTGATATTGATATATTCACTCTTATCTTTATTATTATATATAGTGCAGAAAAATTAAATATTCCCCGTTTGCCCTTTTTTATTTTTAATTTTTGTAATATCTTTTTTTGCTTTGCTTTGCTTTGCTTTATTCTCTCGACTTAGGAGGCCCAAGCCAGCCAAGTCGTCTTTTTCTTTTCTTATAGATTCTCTCGCTCTCTCGCCTTCTCTCTCCAGATCTCAGCAATCACCGGCCACCGAGACCCCGCAAGTGAAACCAACAACCATGACGCTTGGCTCAGGAGGATCCAGTGTCGTGGGTCTGTCCTTCGATCTCTTAACCCTCCCCCACCCACCACAATTTGTTGATTTCTCTCTTTCTTTTGTTTGTTCTTTCTCTTCAGATTCTGATCCTCTCTTTGTGTGTGTATGTGTGTGTGTGTGTGTGTTTTTTTTCTTTTTTTAAAAAAAAATTTCTCCTATTGTTCTCTTTCGATTCGCTATATATTCTCTATCGATCTGGTCTCTTTATCCGCTCTTTGTTGCTCAATTCGTCGATTTCTGATCATGATATGATTAGCTGATTTTGATTTCGGTCGATTCTGCTTCTGGGTATTTCACAAACCATAATTTCTGATCATTTGGGTTTTGAGGGTTTGAAGTATTTGTGGTAACGCTGATGAATTGAGGTTCTAATTGGATGAGAATTGCTGTTTAGGTCGTCCTTTCTTATCTGTTGTGATTATTCAAATTGTTCTTTTCAGTTCTACACATTTTAAATGTTTTGACAACTTGGGAGTTGGGATTCCCTCCATTTTTTTGTTTGGTTGGTCGGAAATTTCTATTTGTTTGCGGTGTGCGGGGTTAATGCACTGGCAGATGTGTCTGTAAGTATGAGTCTTTGACGTTGTTAGTGATATATTGGAGAAGTTTCTAGACTTTTGTATGAATTGCTCAACTGCTATGCGCTCCTCCGTTTTAGTTAGCATAAATATGAGCCTTCAACGTCGCTTGAGTCACCTACTACATGGTTTGTAAACCTTTGTTTTCTTTCTTATACTCGGAACAAGTATGATGATGGTTGATTGACACTGGTACGAAATGGCGTACAACACATATAGACTACGGTGTGAGGTGTGCTCTTACGAATTATTAGTTGTAGCATCTACCTCGCTGAATTATGACTGCTGTAGGTAGTGTGTTTGTCTTACCCAGAGGCTTGGGGACTTGTTTCACTATTTTCGGAAAGATAAAACATCGTGAATTATTTGTACAGGGCATGCTTGGTTGCGATTCTTGATATCTCTCTTTGCGTGTTTAGGATTTGTCTGATGGACTAATTAGATGCATAATTAGTACTTTATTACTGTTGGCTTATGAGGCTACAATAGTTTCTGTTTACTTGAACCTAATAAAGAAGAAAATTGGTATTATTTCTGCTCTTTTTTGCATTTTGGTATCAATACTAGAGACTCTTATTTCTAATTTGGAGAATGAAGCTATAAATAACAATTTAATCTTTTATGCAGTCCCTCGTAACTTCAGATTGCTGGAGGAACTTGAACGTGGAGAAAAAGGAATTGGGGATGGCACTGTAAGCTATGGAATGGACGATGGTGATGACATTTACATGCGCTCTTGGACTGGAACTATAATTGGCCCTCACAATGTAATTGCTCATTTCTGGTGACTAATTTTTTTGGAGCGACTATAGTTAAATGGTTGTGCATGTACATTGCTCTAAACTATTTGAAATAATTCGAGGTGTCAATTTTTTTTCTTGTTTATAATCAAATTACCTTTTTGCTTTCCACCAATCCCCCCCTATTTGTATTCTAGTGATAAGCGATTTGTAGCTACAGGTGGCACTTTTAAGTTTCTACAATGATGGCACTTTCTTTGATTACTGACATTGTTATACTTTAAATTTGTTGGGAGAAACATACAGATGCTTCTGCCTGCTTTTGAGGAACTGTGGGTCTTCATTTATTTGTTCATTATGACTGGACTATAGCTGTTATTCTTTATCCTACATTAAGGTTTAAACAAATAAATTATATATCTGAAGCCTTAGCTATTGTCTGCTACATATTCTAAAGGGGGAGCCACTTCTTAATTGACTTACAAATGACTGTTAAAAGTCTTTGGAAATATCTATTTAATGAAGGAAAAAGAATGTTCAGCATGAATGCACTTTTTTATATTGGAGGATAATACACTGAAGGTAATTATTCATATTTGCTAGAGGATTTGGTTGATAAACTGACTGTAAAATAGAGACTGCTGATGCTGTTGTTTGTTAGCTGTTACCGGATTTGGTTGGTTTTCAATTTTAATGACTAGTCATCTTTGTGCCAGACTGTACATGAAGGCAGAATTTATCAGCTGAAGCTGTTCTGTGATAAAGATTATCCGGAGAAGCCCCCGAGTGTTCGCTTTCATTCACGGATCAATATGACTTGCGTTAACCATGAGACTGGAGTGGTATGGTCACATATCTCTACTGTATTTTTGATTTTGTGGGTAATAGTAACCTTTTTCTTTCTGCTGGCGTCTCTTATGATGAGTCATTGATTTTTTTTGTTTATCATGATCTGTGTTTGTTGTGTTTGCTACATAGGCTGAGCTGGGACATCTTAAACTGAGTTCTGTATTGTCATCATAGTTGCATACTTTAACAGAATTGACTGATAAAAATTTGATGAAATGCAATTGCTGCAGGTGGAACCAAAGAAGTTTGGTCTTCTTGCAAATTGGCAGCGGGAATACACGATGGAGGATATCCTGACGCAGCTCAAGAAGGAAATGGCAGCTCCACACAACCGGAAGCTGGTCCAACCTCCAGAGGGTACCTACTTCTAGCTCAAGCTCGTATAGATGTGATGGGTCTCACTGCTTTTGCATTATGGAATATATAGTCTGTAATCCCGTCTTTCTCTGATGAAGTTTAGAACACACGGGGGAATGCCCTAAAAAAGCTTCTCCAGCTGTCCATGACATCATTGTCACTTTGTTATCTCTTTTTATGAAACTGTGTTGAAAGGATGCTGTTTGATTAATGGTATTTATCTGTGTGTCAAACGTAAGATCCACTAGATTGTATATCAGCCTAGCTAAATTAAGCATCTCGATCTTGCTTTCTTTGAGTTACCTCTGCCCCAATATGGCTTGTTGAAGGATTGCCTGACGCCTGATTGCTGAATGATGATGCTCAGTACTCTGGATTCCTTGTTATAGTGCTGATATTGTTTTGAGAGTTGCAAAAGGGGGAGGTTCTAAATTTTGTTCATTAAGAAAGAGGCATAGAAGTGGAGGTTTGCCAGCTTTAGTGGAATTTGGGTGTTTGGTGGGAACCGTCACTATTCTGAATCAGTACGTGCGGGTGGCAACTTGAAAGATAGAAAATTCAGCGTTTAATCTATTTATACAATGAGCAAGCCTTACTCCTCAATTTCTGAATATAAATTGTCATTTGTTTCTTTTCATATTTACTAATTTTCTAGTTAACCATGAAACTTATAAAAATAACAACAAATGACATTTTACAGTTACTTCTTCTATATTTTTTACCAATTTTAGTATTATTTTCCAATTTATGTCCTGTGCATCTGGATATGGTGAGTGAGTTTCCTAAAGGGAATTTTCTGCGTACACGAACATTCGAATTCGAGACCTCGCTTGAACGGAACTAAGTCGCTTACTACAATGTTGTCCCGTAATTTTATGAAAATGCTTAATGCTGGCTTTTGTGTCGTTTTTTCAGAGATATTTGTTTTTAGTAATTTTAATTTCTATATTTAATAAATTTAATATCAATTTTATTTCTCTAATAAACAACCACCATCATCAATCATCACCACCGGCTAATCGCAACTACAACCCTAGCATCTCCAATGCAGCACAATCCAACAACGAGTAGCTCCCATCAACGCTACCTCTAATCCCAACATATTCATTCTCCCGATTTTGATCCCCATACAAAGAACCCGCACACTTGACACAAATGCCCCGCGAAAGCTATTCTTTTTTTTGTTTTTCTCACAACAAATCCAACAACTGTATATAATTAATAATAATCATCATTTTTGGCTTAGTTTTTTTTTAGCTTAAATCCATTGATGCTATTGCTATAAGAAACCCAGATGGCTAGGTTCATTGTAGTGAGAAGACGTCTTGGTGGCACAACCCCACGAGTTGCAGAGTCAAAGATGGTAAAGTAGACCACTAATTGAACCAATGTTATTTTTTTTGTCCTGCAATAGATCGCCACCGATTCTCCATCATGTGGCCTGTTGTTCAAAGAGAACGATGAATTTCTTGAGATTGATGCCTAGATGCTGGAAGGTGAGATATAGGTTAGACTTACTGATGTAGAAGAGGGTGAGGATTTGAATTGATTGGCATGACCAATTAGGGGGGAGGAGCTTTCACAAATTGTAGTGGGAGGAAGTTGCTACTCTATCCCCCCATCTCGAGCCAACCTCCGGCCCTCAATAACAAAAAGAAAAGAAATGGGTTTCGGTCACTCTAAATATGGGTCATGGGCATGGGTTAATGAGATGCCACGAGTCGTTCTTTTGTTGGTTTATTTATGTTTTTTTTTTTTACATTGACAGTGCCATATGCATGAGATGAGACTCCAAATTTCAATTTAGTTGGAATTGGGTCTGGAAATGAGCCGAGCTGTTCGCGAAGCTCAGCTTGATAATAGCTCATTAAGGAAACGAGCTAAGTCCGTACTTATCACTAAAAAACTCAAAACTAAATGAAATGAGCCTGAGCTTGCTGAAACTCGACTCGTTAGCTTGTTAGAGATTAATCAGTCATGCTTTCTTAAAAAATCAAGTTTATAAATTACATTCAATTAGATTGAACCTTAGATGAAAAAATAACTTAATTAGGTCATAATCAACAAACTAAAATAACTTAATTAGCTTATAATGTATTTTATTTTAATTTTTATTTTAAAATTTTGAAGTTGGAATAATGATTTATTTTTAATTTTTATTGAATATAATAAATCTATCTTCTTTTAAAAAATATTTCTATCATTATCTCATTAATACTTCTAATTTTATATGATTCAGTTAATATGATAGTTAAATTATTAATTAATAATATTTTTTCACGACCTTGGTTTGTAATTATTGGCTCATTTATAGCTCAATAAGGCTTACTAAACGAGTTGAGCTTGAGCCAAGTCTGAGTCGAGTCTGAGCCTACCTAAATTTTAATGAGCCAAGGTTGAGCTTAGTATCTAGGCTCGAGAAGAACACGACCCGAGCTTGAGCTTGATTAAATTTTCACGAGACGAGCTTGAGCCATCTAAAGTTCGGCGGCTTGGCTCATTTGCAGCCATAGTTGGAATTAACTCAAGATATATGAAAATACAATTTAAACATCAAAAGCCCATGGCCTAAAAATAATTAAATATTCATAAAAACTATAATTAAATATTATGTTTGGATCCAATTTTTTTTTTCTTTCGTGCACAGAACACACACAACGCACCTGTTGCCCTATTCCCGTTTTAGAGAACAAGAAGAGACGGCTTTAACAAAGGTTAGGGATAACATTAATCAAACAAAAAATAAAGGGACGACATTAAACATTTCTCCAGAGTTGCGGGACATAAAAGCTCTTTTAACCTTTGACATGTCATCAAAGTGGATCCATATTTTTAGCGACTTTGTTCTTTTTAATTGAGAGATTTACCTTAGAAGGGTTAATTACATTTAGACCTCCTGAATTCTAGTTCATTTTTGACTCACCATCTGAAGTTTTTTTTTGTCAATCGACCTTCTGTATTCTAGATTTGATTCAATTAACTGGTTCCGTCCAATGCCAAAAGCATTCTATCAATTTCACTAACGGGGACAACGGATGCACGCCACATGGCTAGATCCTAACCATCTAATATTTTTTTATTTTCTTTTTCTGGAAAAGAAGGCAAAACATAAAATATTTATATCAAAAAAAGAAAAATAAATGAGAAATCAAATTAGTGGAATCCAAACAATTCCATCGCCTCTTGTTCTCAATAAAAAAACAACCCCTTCGTCTCCAACCCATCCCAATAAGTTAACCAGATCTAGATGAAAATCTCAGCAAAACCCTCCAAACCCATCCCTTGGGTCTGGTCTAGTACATGGTAGTGAGTTGCTGGCACAGTTTTGTGTTGGTGCCACTTGCATGTTTTGGGTTATGTTGTAGGGGGTTTCAGATTGCTGTGTTTCAGTTGGTGTGTTTGGGTTCATGTTTTGTTGGAGTCAGATCGGCTCCAGCGAGATGTTTAATCTTTGGCTCACTTGGATTTTTGACGGGTAAGGACCCGTTATTGATCCTTTGTAAATATTGAGTTGAATATGTCATGTGAATATGTTATGCGATTGTTTTAGATTTTTCAAATAAAATAATAAAAATATTATGCATTCAGTAAGAGTGGCTATGGCCATGGTGGTTAGGGAGGCCATGCTGGTGGCGGTGGTGGCCATGGTGGTTGGAGAGGAAAACATAATTTTCAGGAAGTGTAATTTTTCAATCTCTAAATCAAATCTAATACAATCTAATCCTTAAATCAAATGTTATCACTAAATCAAATCCAACCCAATCTAATCGCTAAATTAAATCCTATCAAATCCTTAAATTGAGGGAAGGAGGGGAGGTCGAGATATCTGTGGAAGTTATAGGCGAGGAGGAGGAAAAAAGGGAAGAGAAAAAAAGAAGAAGAGGAGGAAGAAAAGGGCAACGAAAGAGGAGGAGGAGGAAAAAGAAAAAGAAAAAGAAGAAGAGAAAAAAAATGGGTGGCGAGGAGGAGGAGGAGGAAAATAAAGAGAAAAAGAAGAAGAACAGGAGGGAAAAAAAGGCAGCAAGGAGGAGGATGGGGAGGATGAAGAAAAAGAAGAAAGAAAAAAAAAAAGAAGAAGAAGAATAGAAAAATAAATTGGCTGCGAGGAGGAAGGGGAAGAAAAAAAAAAAAAGAAAGAAGAGAAGAGAAAAAAAAAAAGCGGTAGGAAGAGAAATCCATCAATTTCTTATTGGTTTTTTTTTCTTTTTTATATAATATTTTTAATTTATTTTTTCACAAAAAAATTTGAAAAGAAAAAAATAATAAAAAAGTTATTGGATGGTTAAGATAGTGCCACGTGTCAATCATCTCCATATTCCGTCAAATTGAAACCTAAGTTTTCTAACAGAGGGGTTTAATTGAATCAAATTGAGAATATAGGTGGTCGATTGATGAAAAAAAACATTCAGGTGGTGAGTCAAAAATAAACATGAATTTAGGAGGTCAAAATATAATTAATCCTACCTTATAATGTCAGGCGGATAGGAAACCAAAAAAGGGAACCTGTTATAAAATTGATGATGAAAAGCACCTTGATGGCAGTAATATTAACTTGATGGTAATAGTATACCTTTGTAATAATACACTTTTGATGGTAATTACAAATGAAAAAATAATATAATTATAATAATGATGAAGGGAGATTAAGAGAGGGTGTGTAGGAATAAGAAGGGAGTGAGTTTATGGTTGAATTGTAAGTGTGTGTGTATGGAAATGAAGGGGGTATTTATAGGTGAAAATGGGAGGATAAAAATAAATAAATTAGGTTGGATTATAAGAATTAAAATCACATGGATTTAGGTAATAAAGATGAAGACAAAGGAGGTAGATAGGTAGATAGAAGAAAAACCCATGTGAAAATTTGGTGTATGGTAAAGAATTTTACCAGGGGTAAATTCGAGTATGGTAAAAATAAGTTTTACTGGATGGTAATAATGACATTCGCCATAATTTATTTACAACACTCCCCCTTGAATGTCATTGTACTTCAGATAGAATACATTTGGGAAGGACTGCCTCGTGGGATAAAAACTTGGTGAACGAAAAAAGAGTGCAGTGTGTATTCTACTTCCCCTCATTTTGGGCTCCCATGATGTCTCAAAATCGCCGCATGCCAGTCTTCTTTATTAAATTTTCAAAAGTTGAAGTAGGCAGTGATTTCGTAAATAAGTCTGCCAAATTATCACTTGAGTGAATCTGTAGAACATAAATATCAGCATTCTTCTGAAGGTCATGAGTGAAAAAGAACTTTGGTGATATATGCTTTGTCCGATCGCCTTTGATGTATCCTTCCTTCAATTGGGCAATGCAGGCAGCAAAAAAATACTTAAACACAAGGAAATTACCAAAATACCCTTGAAACCCAGGACACGAAGTCCAATATCAACAATATCCAAAATTCTTAGTAAAACGAGATGTCATAAAGAATAAAATCAAACCGGCTTAGCAAGCCATGCGTCAACCCGGCATACTGCCGATACATTATCAAAAATCATATCCCGGCAACCCGTCGATAAAATGGACAAAATCAGAATGACATCTCATCAAAATCCAGTGCAGCGGAAGATAAAGATAAAATAAAACAAAAATCAAAATGAGATGCAAGTCGGCTCTATGGATCCAACCGGGAGAAGAAGCACAGCTACCTGCTGAGATAACCACGTCCGTACTCTGGAAGGATGGAAATGTGACTGCACGCTAACTAAAGTCTGAAAAACAACGTTGGCGATTATGTGAGTCCCCTACTCAGTGAGCAATATAAATCTAATTATGAAGGTGTGCAGAACAAGTTCGAAGGGAAAGGAGAGTAACAAGTCAAGTAAGCAAACATACAACAATCAGTACTAACATGCCAAGACATTCAACAAACAGTTCATTATTCTACATCTGTTGTGTGTTAAAGTTTTCTTATTATAATTTATTATTCAGGGCCCCCTACTGTGTGCGTCGAGCTCGGTCCCGTCTCATGAGACAACCAGGTATAAGCCCAAATAAAACCAGGTACGAAGCCCAAACATATCCAAAGAGAGAGAGAGAGACAGAGAGAAAGAGGGCGGTAGAAAGGGGGAGGTAGAAGGAGGGAGGTAGAACCGGTCATTACAGACCCATATGCAAATCCGCATATCACATGCTATCCCGCATGCAAACCCGAGGGGCATTACTTCCCGCTCGAACCAACCGGTCATCAGCACACAGTAGCCTAACTTCTACTGTACATTATTCTTATTCACAAATTATGAGTTCATGTGTGCCAAGAGATTGTGTTTTAACAGGGTTGTGTGATAAAACAACTCAATCAGATAACGGGTCTCCGACCCACAATACATCATACAAAACACCCAGAATCACACCACATGTTATAATCCATAACAATCCAAATATCCAGCTCATAAGCAAAAGGTACACTTAGGCACACAATACGGATCACAGCATGTTAGCAAACAGGCATGCAACTCAAACAGACCAATCCAACAAGCTCATGCATACAGACGTAAAAAGACGTATAAAGTCACCTCAACGACGATTGTCCTGTGGAGCTTTTCCCAAAACAGATCCTCCAGCTCCCGAGGTGTTACCCGTGCCTGAATACCGGCACACACAACAAATTACAAACAATTTCAATTAAACGTGCATGCATGTAACTATAATGCTCAACTGAGTTAAACCCGTCCCTAGTTAGCCATTTATGAAATTCCCGGGTCTAAACCCAACATGATGTTCTCTCACCTAAACTCCGAGTATCGGGACCTAAGGTTCACCGGGCTTAAGCCCAACTAAGTCCAAGAGTAGTAGTTCCCGGGCCTATGGCCCGCTCATTATGTTCTTAACGGTTCCCCAATTGTTATCTAACCCAATTATAAAAAATCACATTACCGGGCCTAGGCCCGATTCGGTCCAATTTCCACTTAAGGGTTTTACCCGAGTCAAAGTATTCCCGGCCTATGGTTCTACCCGTGTCGGTAAATTCCCGGTTATACACACTCACGGCCCCGCACCCGGTATTCCACTAAATAATTTCAATTCCCGATACACAATTATGCTTACAATAATGATTACATGCCATGAATGTATAATTTATACACCAAGTATACCGTTGAATGCCGGAATAAAGACCCGAGCCTTCGCCAGAAAATTCCCGAGCCTTCGCCGGATTCCGGTGAACACCTCGCCGGAACAGATCCCCAACGAACAACCAAGGAACACGCTCCACACACACTGCCGAACCCAAATAAGCCAACAATTACTCAAACCATCCAAGATCAACCGACCCCAAGAGCTATACTACGAAACAAGATCCAAGAATTGAAAAGAAAGCAAAGAGGAAGTCTGGGTCCTTACCGAAAACCAAGCCAGATGATGGACCCGAGCACGACAACAACAGCAACACCCGAGAACACCTCCCTGTGGTCTGCCGGACCTGACGAACGACTAAAATGCCGAGCCCCCCCTGGTGAAGAAGCCTCTGCTTCAAGAACGACGCCCACACAGCCACACCAACATCACTATACACGCCCACGACAGCCACCAATAGCCACGAACCCACCACCGTCCGACCACCCCAAAGCCAACAACAAACAGCCCACAAAACCCATCAACATGAAGAAACCCAAAAGAAAACGAGAAGCGAAAAGGAAGGGGGAGCAGAAGTACTCACCCGTTCTCGCGGCGGCGGCGACCTGAGTTGGCTCCCGGTTCCTCTGCAACCCACGGTGGCCGTGGTCGCAGCGTAGAGGAGGGGATATGAAGAGGACAAGGCGATGCAAAAACGGAAGGAAGGAGAGGAGGGAACGGAGGGATGACCGAGGGAGACGGAGAGGAAGATGAGGGGAAGAGAGAGAGAGGAAACGAGAGAAGGAAGAAGAAGGGGAAGGGTGCCGTCGGGTGGAAGAGGAGAGGAGAGAAAAAGAAAAAGTGAAGAAGAGAAGAATAGAAGAAGAGAGGTGGCTAGGGTTTTTAGGGTGTGAGCCAGCCCAGCCCCAAAACGACGCCGTTTTGGGCTGAGGCGCGGTCAACCCGCCCTAGTCAACGGTTTTTGTTTTTTTTTTCCATTAAGCAAAACGACGTAGTTTCACAGACAACTACGTTAAAGCTCCGTTTCACCCCGGAACAAGTCCCCGTTTCCGACGAAACTTCAACCCCCTTATATTGCCAACCTCAAAACATTATTCCCAAGGAAAATAATTTATTTCCATAGCCAAAGTTCTGGAAATTCCTCAAGGGCAAAATTGGAATAAAAATTTCGAAAATTCCGAAAAAATCAAATTATGAAAATTCGGGGCGTTACAGTTCTACCCCACTTAAGGAAATTTCGTCCTCGAAATTACAAGATAAGAAACATCAAAACAAATGGGGATACTGCTCCCGCATATGGGACTCAACCTCCCAAGTAGCCTCATTCGGAGAATGTCGGCTCCATCTAACCCGAACCATCGGAATAACTCGACTCCTCAACTGTCGCTCCTCCCGAGCTAGAATCTCAACCGGCTCCTCCACATAGGTCAACTCCTCAGAAACCTCCACCTCTGTCGGGGATACAACATGACTAGGATCAGACCGATAACGCCTCAGCATCGAAACATGGAATACATCATGTATGCGCGACAGCTCCTCCGGTAAGGCCAACCTGTAGGCCAGCGGACCAATCCGCTCAATGATCTCATAAGGACCAATATAATGAGGGCTCAACTTGCCCTTCCTCCCAAACCGGATAACACCTCTCCAAAGAGCAACACGGAGGAAGACTCTGTCACCTACATTGTACTCCATCTCCCGAAGATGCTTATCGGCAAAACTCTTTTGCCGGTCCTGAGCAGCTCTCACACACTGCTTAACCACCTCGATCTGATCAATAGTCTCCTGGACTAGGTCCGGACCAATCACCTGTCTCAGACCTTCCTCATCCCAACAGATCGGACTACGACACTTTCGCCCATACAAAGCCTCATATGGCGCCATACCGATACTGGAGTGATACCCGTTGTTATAAGCAAACTCAACCAACGGTAATGTCTCATCCCATGAACCACTAAAATTGAGCACACAGGCTCTAAGCATATCCTCCAGCGTCTGTATGGTTCTCTCCGACTGCCCATCGGTCTGCGGATGGAATGCAATACTGAAATTCAGCTTAGTACCCAAAGCTGACTGTAAACTCTTCCAAAAGTGGGAAGTAAACCTCGGATCCCTGTCCGACACAATGGATAGTGGAACTCTATGTAGACGGACAATCCCCGAAACATATAACCTTGCCAGCTTATCCATTGTATCCGTCTGCTGAATCGGTAGGAAATGAGCTGACTTGGTTAATCTGTCAACAATGACCCAGATGGCATCATGTCGACCCCGGGTTACCGATCACAAAGTCCATAGTGATATGCTCCCACTTCCACTGCGGAATAGTCAAAGATCTCAACTTGCCGGCAGGAGCCTGATGCTCGGCTTTCACTTGCTGACAAGTCATACAACGAGCCACAAACTCCGCAACATCCTTCTTCATCCCGGGCCACCAATAATGACTCTTCAAGTTCTGGTACATTTTGGTGCTACCCGGATGCATAGCATACGACGCATTATGCGCTTCATCCATGATCCATCTCCTCAAATCATCCACATCCAGAACACACAACCGATCACCGGTCATCAAAGCACCATCCTCCCGGATATAGAAACTAGAACTCTCTCCACCGAGAGCCTTATCCCGCAACTCTGCTAAATGAGGATCACCATACTGCAACTCCTTGATCTTATCCCTCAAGGTCGGCCAGATGCTCAAACTTGCAAGCAACGCCCCAGTAACATCCACCTCTAACTGTGCATCCAACGACCTCAGCTCCACCAAGGAAGGCAAAGCATAAGAAACAGAGTCCTCATCTGCAGCAACCACTCTCTTCCGGCTCAATGCATCTGCAACAACATTGGCCTTGCCTGGATGGTACTCAATAGTACAATCATAATCCTTCAAAAGCTCAATCCAGCGTCTCTGCCTCATGTTAAGCTCCCTTTGGGTCATGATGTACTTCAAACTCTTGTGATCCGTAAAAATCCGACACCTCTCACCGTACAGATGGTGTCTCCAGATCTTTAGAGCAAAGATCACAGCAGCTAACTCCAGATCATGGGTCGGGTAGTTCCTCTCAAGAGTTCTCAACTGCCTGGATGCATAAGCAATCACCCGACCCTCCTGCATCAAAACACATCCCAAGCCCAGACCAGAAGCATCACTGAACACCGTGTACTCCACTCTGGGTCTCGGAATAGTCAAAACCGGTGCAGAAGTCAATCGACTCTTCAACTCCTCAAAACTCTTCTGACAATGGTCATCCCAAACAAAAGCACAGTCTTTCCTCAACAGCTTAGTCATGGGACCCGCTATTAAGGAAAAACCTTCAATGAACCTCCGGTAGTAACCAGCAAGTCCAAGAAAACTCTGTATCTCAGATACACTCTTCGGTGGCTCCCAATCCATGACTGCCTTAATCTTGGCCGGATCCACCTTAATGCCCTCACCGGACACAATATGTCCAAGAAATGCGACCTCTTCCAACCAAAACTCACACTTGCTGAGCTTAGCATAGAGCTGCTCTTCTCTCAACCTCTGCAAAACCTGTCTCAAGTGGTCCTCATGTTCGGCCTTACTACTCGAGTAGACCAAGATGTCATCAATGAAAACTACCACAAACCGGTCCAGAAATTCATGGAAGACCTGCTGCATCATACACATGAACACTGCCGGTGCATTCGTCAGACCAAAAGGAACAACCACAAACTCATAATGACCATACCGAGTGCGGAATGCAGTCTTCGGTATGTCTTGCTCTGCAATCCGAACCTGATGGTAACCAGATCGCAAGTCAATCTTCGAGAACACAGATGCACCCTGCAACTGATCGAACAAGTCATCGATCCTAGGCAAAGGATACTTGTTCTTCACAGTCACCTTGTTCAACTGTCTGTAGTCTACACACATCTGCATACTGCCTTCCTTCTTCTTCACAAACAAGACCGGGGCACCCTAGGGTGAGATGCTTGGTCTAATGAAACCCTTATCCAACAACTCCTCCAGTTGCTTCTTCAACTCCTGAAGTTCTGCCGGAGCCATTCTGTAGGGCGGTATAGAAATAGGTGCAACTCCCGGTACCAAGTCAACTGTATACTCCACCTCCCGCTCCGGAGGCAACCCAGGTAAATCATCAGGAAACACATCAGGGAACTCCCGAACAATAGGAATATCCTCCACTCCAGGTAGTGGTACCGAAGAGTCAACTACATGAGCTAGAAAGGCATCACAACCCTCTCGGATCATCCCAAAAGCTTGGATGGCCGAGATATAGCACGTCGATAGAACTCTTCGTTCTCCAACAAACACCAATCTACGCCCCAACAAAGAAGATAAGGACACTTCCCTGGCCCGACAATCAACTACTGCTTGGTGTCTGGACAACCAGTCCATGCCTAAGATAACATCAAACTCTCCCAAATCCATGACAGCAAGATCAGAAGGAAAACCCTCACTATCATACTCTATCGACACATNGAAAACCCTCACTATCATACTCTATCGACACATTCCTACAAACTCGATCAACAACTACTATATCTCCAGTGGGTAAACGGACTCTTAGGGGTCTACTAAGGTTATCATCCTCTATGTTATGAGTAGTCATGAATGCACGTGATACAAAAGAATGTGTTGAACCTGGATCAATTAAAGCATGTGCAAACTGACCAAAAACTAAAGGTACCTGCTATGACCTCTGGAGCATCAGCAGCCTCCTCTCGGGTGATGACATAAACCCTAGGAGCTGCCGCAGACTGAGTCGCACCCTCGCGGTTCGGAGCTCCAGAACCTCCACGACCTCGACCCTGTTGTCCGCCATCCCTGTTTGGACCAGAAGAAACAGCACCACTAGCCACGAAACTCTGTACTGTATACTGAGAACCACTGCCACCATTATCCCTCATCCACTTGTAGCAAGATGATTTTTGGTGTCCCGGCGTATTGCAATACCAGCATGTACCCGAGAACCGTGCCGAGGAACCCCGTCCCCGAGGGCCAGACTGATAGGACCGTCCTCCCGAGGATCTGCCTGGTCCACCCTGATAACTCTGCCTTCGAAACTTCTTCGAACCCTGGTAAGAAGAACTCTGTCCAACAGAATAATCTGCACCTCCGGCATCAGAATACTGCCTCTTCTGTCCTGAAGCAGAAGACTGCTTCCTCTGCTCGGCTGCCCGAGCCTCCTTCCCGATCAACTGAACTCTCTCAGCATCAAAAGCAGCGGCACAAACTACCTCCCACGTCTTGTGCCCTCCACCAGCCACAGCTATCGCCAACTCAGTACGTAAGCTGTTAAGAAACCGCCTACACTTGGTCACCTCATCGGGCACAAACTCCCTAGCATAAGAGAGAAGGATGCTGTACCGGATCCTGAAAGCTGATACAGTCTCATCTAGTCTCTGCTTCACCTCAAGAAAATGCTTCTTCTGCTCCTCCAGAAAACCAACAGTAAGAAACTCCTTGTAGAATCTCTCCTTGAAATCCTCCCAAGGCATCTCCACAGGCTTCGGTAGGTTGGCCACAAGTTCCTGCCACCATGACAATGCATACCCTGTGAACTTGTGTGCCACTAATCGAGCCCTCTGCTCAGGTGCGCATGTGAACTTCTCCAGAACATTCTCCACCTGGCGAAACCAATCATCAAACTCCTTGACTTTGCCCTCTTCACCTGAGAATTCCTTAACTGCAGACTTATCCATGTGCTTATACCCGCTCTCCATACCACCTGCTGCAGCAGGTGCTACTGACTGGACACCCTGCTGCTGCTGCTGGAACTGCTGCCACTGCAGAAAGGCCTGATACTGCTGGAACGCTGAGTCCACAACAGGTGGCACAACATTCTGTCCTCCACCACCTGCAGCATCATTCTCTGCTGCATTATTGTTCCCCTGACCAATGGGAACCTGCATCACCGACACATTGTCGGAGACATGAGTAGCGGCGTCATCCTCAGCATTATGCTGCACTTGGTGATCCATATCAACGCCTATATGAATGCAAATGAGTCAAAAACACTTTCTATGTCATAAATCCGGAAGCAGGCTTAAACACAGAAAACACTTTGAAAACAAAGTTTGAAACACTTTTAAAACCAAAGATCTGAAGCCTGCTCCGCTACCAAGCTGAAACACCCGTGTCCCAATTTTTGCAATAAAATACTTAAACACAAGGAAATTACCAAAATACCCTTGAAACCCAGGACACGAAATCCAATATCAACAATATCCAAAATTCTTAGTAAAACGAGATGTCATAAAGTATAAAATTAAACCGGCTTAGCAAGCCATGCGTCAACCTGGCATACTGCCGATACATTATCAAAAATCATATCCCGGCAACCCGCCGATAAAATAGACAAAATCAGAATGACATCTCATCAAAATCCAGTGCAGCGGAAGATAAAGATAAAATAAAACAAAAATCAAAATGAGATGCAAGTTGGCTCTATGGATCCAACCGGGAGAAGAAGCACTGCTACCTGCTGAGATAACCACGTCCGTACTCTGGAAGGATGGAAATGTGACTGCACGCTAACTAAAGTCTGAAAAACAACGTTGGCGATTATGTGAGTCGCCTACTCAGTGAGCAATATAAATCTAATTATGAAGGTGTGCAAAACAAGTTCGAAGGGAAAGGAGAGTAACAAGTCAAGTAAGCAAACATACAACAATCAGTACTAACATGCCAAGACATTCAACAAACAGTTCATTATTCTACATCTGTTGTGTGTTAAAGTTTTCTTATTATAATTTATTATTCAGGGCCCCCTACTGTGTGCGTCGAGCTCGGTCCCGTCTCATGAGACAACCAGGCATAAGCCCAAATAAAACCAGGCACGAAGCCCAAACATATCCAAAGAGAGAGAGAGAGAGACAGAGAGAAAGAGGGAGGTAGAAAGGGGAAGGTAGAAGGAGGGAGGTAGAACAGGTCATTACAGACCCATATGCAAATCTGCATATCACATGCTATCCCGCATGCAAACCCGAGGGGTATTACTTCCCGCTCGAACCAACCGGTCATCAGCACACAGTAGCCTAACTTCTACTGTACATTATTCTTATTCACAAATTATGAGTTCATGTGTGCCAAGAGATTGTGTTTTAACAGGGTTGTGTGATAAAACAACTCAATCAGATAACCGGGTCTCCGACCCACAATACATCACACAAAACACCCAGAATCACACCACATGTTATAATCCATAACAATCCAAATATCCAGCTCATAAGCAAAAGGTACACTTAGGCACACAATACGGATTACAGCATGTTAGCAAAAAAGCATGCAACTCAAACAGACCAATCCAACAAGCTCATGCATACAGACATAAAAAGACGTATAAAGTCACCTCAACGACGATTGTCCTGTGGAGCTTTTCCTAAAACAGATCCACCAGCTCCCGAGGTGTTACCCGTGCCTGAATACCGGCACACACAACAAATTACAAACAATTTCAATTAAACGTGCATGCATGTAACTATAATGCTCAACTGAGTTAAACCCGTCCCTAGTTAGCCATTTATGAAATTCCCGGGTCTAAACCCGACATGATGTTCTCTCACCTAAACTCCGAGTATCGGGACCTAAGGTTCACCGGGCTTAAGCCCAACTAAGTCCAAGAGTAGTAGTTCCCGGGCCTATGGCCCGCTCATTATGTTCTTAACGGTTCCCGGGCCTAAAGCCCAACCAAAATCCAATTGTTATCTAACCCAATTATAAAAAATCACATTACCGGGCCTAGGCCCGATTCGGTCCAATTTCAACTTAAGGGTTTTACCCGAGTCAAAGTATTCCCGGTCTATGGTTCTACTCGTGTCGGTAAATTCCCGGTTATACACACTCACAGCCCCGCACCCGGTATTCCACTAAATAATTTCAATTCCCGATACACAATTATGCTTACAATAATGATTACATGCCATGAATGTACAATTTATACACCAAGTATACCGTTGAATGCCGGAATAAAGACCCGAGCCTTTGCCGGAAAATTCCTGAGCCTCGCCGGAAAATTCCCGAGCCTTCACCGGATTCCGGTGAACACCTGGCCGGAACAGTTCCCCAACGAACAACCAAGGAACACGCTCCACACACACTGCCGAACCCAAATAAGCCAACAATTACTCAAACCATCCAAGATCAACCGACCCCAAGAGCTATACTACGAAACAAGATCCATGAATTGAAAAGAAAGCAAAGAGGAAGTCTGGGTCCTTACCGAAAACCAAGCCAGATGACGGACCCGAGCACGACAACATCAACAACACCCGAGAACACCTCCCAGTGGTCTGCCGGACCCGACGAACGACTAAAATGCCGAGCCCCCTGGTGAAGAAGCCTCTGCTTCAAGAACGACGCCCACACAGCCACACCAACATCACCACACACGCCCACAACAGCCACCAATAGCCACGAACCCACCACCGTCCGACCACCCCAAAGCCAACAACAAACAGCCCACAAAACCCATCAACACAAAGAAACCCAAAAGAAAACGAGAAACGAAAAGGAAGGGGGAGTAGGAGTACTCACCCGTGCTCGCGGCGGCAGCGACGTGAGTTGGCTCCCGGTTCCTCTGTAACCCACGGTGGCCGTGGTCGCAGCGTAGAGGAGGGGATATGAAGAGGACAAGGTGGTGTGAAAACGGAAGGAAGGAGAGGAGGGAACAGAGGGATGACCGAGGGAGAGGGAGAGGAAGATGAGGGGAAGAGAGAGAGAGGAAACGAGAGAAAGAAGAAGAAGGGGAAGGGCGTCGTCGGATGGAAGAGGAGAGGAGAGAAAAAGAAAAAGTGAAGAAGAGAAGAATAGAAGAAGAGAGGTGGCTAGGGTTTTTAGGGTGTGAGCCAGCCCAGCCCCAAAACGACGCCGTTTTGGGCTGAGGCGCGGTCAACCCGCCCTAGTCAACGGTTTTTGTTTTTTTTTTCCATTAAGCAAAACGACGTAGTTTCACAGACAACTACGTTAAAGCTCCGTTTCACCCCGGAACAAGTCCCCGTTTCCTACGAAACTCCGACCCCCTTATATTGCCGACCTCAAAACATTATTCCCAAGGAAAATAATTTATTTCCATAGCCAAAAATCCGGAAATTCCTCAAGGGCAAAATTGGAATAAAAATTTCAAAAATTCCGAAAAAATCAAATTATGAAAATTCGGGGCGTTACAAGTATTATCTTCATAAATGGTAGTTGGAGTATCTTTCCCACTATCCAATCCACATGAATCTCGGATATGTTGCGTCAATGATCTTAGCCAAACACACTCTCGACTGGCTTCATGTACGACTATAATTTCTGCATTATTTGAAGAGGTGGCAACAATAGTTTGTATTGTGGATCGCCATGATATAGCAGTTCCTCCACAGGTAAACAAGTAACCAGTTTGTGACCGAGCTTTATGTGGATCAGACAAATATCCTGCATCTGCATAACCAATTAGATCGGGTTAGGACCCGGATGAATAAAATATTCCCATATCTATTGTTAGGAACAATAGACTTAAGCTAGAGGGGGGGTGAATAGCTTATGACCGAAAATTAAAAACTTTGCAGGAAATGAAGTGCGGAATTAAAAAATAGAAGGACACAAGAGATTTTTATACTGGTTCACACACAACTAATTTGTGGCTAATCCAGTCCTTCAAGATACACTTGAAGAGTTCACTATCTACCGTTAAGCNGATAATGACAAACAACTAGAAGTATATGCCAATATTTATAACAACAATTCCCCCTATATTTTTCAAATAATGATTCCCATGATTCCCCCTATCTTGATACATATACTTCTCTTTTTATCTTCCCCCTTTTGGCATTAGCAAAAAGAAATGATGATGCGCAATAACAATGCTAGCATATCTTGTTCCCCCTATCTTGTTGTCTTTATGAAGGGGAGTACCTACAAAACAAAATTAGGGGAGCCTCCGACGCTCAAGTCAGTAATGTTCAAACAGAGATATGTGAGGAATGCATGGATTACATTATTCGAAAGTATGACTCGTTGTCTAAAGGTTTTGTGAAGATGTCAGCTAGTTGAGATTTTGTTTCAACAAATTCGATAGCTACATCTCCCTTGAGAACATGATCCCTAATGAAGTGATGCCTAATATCTATATGTTTTGTTATAGAATGAAGAACAGGGTTCTTGGTCAAGCTTATGGCACTTGTGTTATCACATTTAAGAGGCACATGACTAAGGCTTAGACCATAGTCTTTTATTTGTTGTTTCATCCAAAGAATTTGGGCACAACGACTTCCAGCGGCAATGTATTCTGCTTCGGTGGTAGACAATGCAACACTAGCTTGTTTCTTTCTAAACCATGAGACTAAAGAGCTACCTAGCAAATGGCATGTTCCACTAGTGCTTTTTCGATCTAATTTGCAGCCTACAAAATCAGAGTCTGAATATCCTACAAGATGATGTGTAGTGCCTTTTGGATACCATATGCCAACATTTATAGTGCCTACAAGGTATTTCAAGATTCGTTTTATAGCCTTAAGATGAGACTCTTTAGGACAAGATTGAAACCTTGCACACAAACAAACACTAAACATGATATCCGGCCTACTTGCCGTAAGGTAAAGAAGTGATCCGATCATACCTTGATATTTCTTAATGTCAACTTCTATACCTTTCTCATCTTTGTCTAAATGTATGGAAGTGCTCATTGGAGTGGCCATTTGCTTGGAGTTGTCCATTTCAAAGCGCTTGAGCAGCTCCTTGCAATACTTGGATTGGGAGATGAATGTTCCTTCCTTCATTTGTTTGACTTGTAAACCGAGGAAGAATGTCAACTCACCCATCATAGACATCTCAAACTCACTGGTCATCATGTTAGAGAATTCTTTGCACAAAGACTCATTAGTGGAACCAAAAATAATATAATCTACATAAATTTGAACCAGAAGAATGTTATGATGTTTGTTCTTAATGAATAAGGTGGTGTCAACCTTCCCTCTAGTGAATCCATTTTCTAAAAGAAATTTACTCAAACGTTCATACCAAGCTCTTGGAGCTTGTTTGAGACCGTAGAGTGCTTTCTTGAGTTTGAAAACATGATCGGGAAAGGTATGATCTTCAAATCCAGGAGGTTGAGCAACATATACTTCCTCTTGGATGAAGCCATTTAGAAATGCACTTTTGACATCCATTTGATAAAGTTTGAAATTCATAGATGATGCAAATGCAAGCAAAAGACGAATAGCTTCTAGACGTGCAACAGGTGCATATGTTTCTTCAAAATCAATTCCTTCTTCTTGATTGTAACCTTTTGCTACCAACCTAGCTTTGTTTCTAGTTATTATGCCATTTTCATCTAGTTTGTTTCTAAACACCCATTTCGTGCCAATTATTGTGTGATCAATAGGCCTTGGAACCAATTCCCAAACATCATTACGTTTGAATTGATTTAGCTCTTCTTGCATAGCCAAGGTCCAATGTTCATCATTAATTGCTTCAGAAATAGTTGTAGGCTCAATTTGTGAAACAAATGCAATGTGCCCTATGTTATCTCTAAGAGAATTTCGAGTACTTACTCCGCGGTTGATATCACCTATTACCGTGTCAAGGGGATGATCTTTGGACTCTCGCCATGCTCTAGGTAATTCTTGGTTGATATCAACCGTTGTTTCTTGCATGTCTTCCACTGGGCTTGGTTCTTCTTGTTGAGGTGCAGCCTCCATTTCTTGTTGAGGTGTAGGTTCGGTTGAAGTGCCTCCTTTCTTCCAAACGTTGTCTTGCATATCTTCTTCTTCCTTATCATCCAATGACATCTTCTCAAGTGTACCTACAAGATCATCACAGAAATCCTTTCTCGCCGAGCGAGTATTATTCTCTGCAAATACAACATGAGGGGACTCCTCAACACTTAAGGTTCGTTTGTTAAAAACTCTATACGCTTTGCTGCGCAATGAATAGCCTAGAAAGATGCCTTCATCAGATTTTGCATCAAATTTTCCCAAATTGTCTTTTCCATTATTATGCACAAAACATTTGCAGCCAAAGACTCTAAGATGGGAAATATTTGGCTTTCTTCCCTTGTATAATTCATAGGGTGTTTTCATGAGTAATGGCCTAATGATTGCTCGGTTTAACACGTAGCAAGCCGTACTTACTGCATCAGCCCAGAAATACTTAGGAATATTAGCCTCATTGAGCATAGTTCTTGCCATTTCCTCAAGACACCGATTTTTGCGTTCAACAACGCCATTTTGTTGTGGTGTCCGAGGGGCTGAGAAATTGTGCTCAATGCCATGTTTATCACAAAAAGCTGAAAAATGATTGTTTTCAAATTCTCCTCCATGATCACTTCTAATGCAAGCAATTAAACAACCTTTTTCATTTTGAACTTTCTTAAGAAAGCTCTTGAATGTATCAAATGCTTCACTTTTATGAGTAAGGAATAAAGTCCAAGTGAATCTAGTATAATCATCCACAATAACAAAAGCATAATAGTTCCCTCCAAAACTTTTAATTTGTGAGGGACCAAAGAGATCCATGTGCAAAAGTTGAAGTGGTCTAGATGTTGAGACAACGTTTTTAGAATGAAACGAAGCTCGCACTTGCTTCCCCTTTTGACATGCATCACATATGGAATCCTTCTCAAATTTAATTTTTGGAATGCCAACTACTAAGTCTTGATTAACTAGTTTGTTTAGCATTTTCATATTAACATGACCTACTCTACGATGCCATAACCACATATCATCCTCTTTGCTCATTAGACATTTTGAAAATTTTGATGAAGACTCTTCTAAGTTAACCATATAAATATTGTCAATTCTATCACCTTGTAGAATGATCTTATTATCACTAAGACGTTCTACGGTGCATGACTTGGAATCAAAGATTACACGATTTCCCTTATCACATAATTGACTTATGCTTAAGAGGCTATGTTTAAGACCTTTAACAAGTAAAACATTATCAATGGAAGAAGACTCATCTTTGCCAACCGACCCAATGCCGATGATCTTTCCTTTGTTGTTGTCTCCAAAGACAACATTTCCTCCATTTGATGGCTTTATTTGCAAAAATTTGGATGCTTCTCCGGTCATATGCTTGGAGCATCCGCTATCAAGGTACCAAAGTACACTTGATGCCTTCAAGCACACCTACAAAAACAAATCAATGAGATTTAGGTACCCAAATCTTCTTGGGTCCTTGAGCGTTAGGTGCATATTGGTTATGAGCTTCTTCTTGAGCCCAATGCCTATGCCTAGTGAAACAAACAGGAGCAATATGTCCTATTCTATTGCAATAGTGACAAATGACATTTGGGTTATGCATTCTTCTAGGTTGATAGTAGTTACTATGTTTCCTATATTTATGCACATTGCTCACTTGGTTTACCTTAGGTTGTACCTTAGGTTTCTTTGATTCTACTTTACGTCTTTTAGGTTCGTTTCTAAAACCTATTCCATGCTTAGTAGATTGCAAATTACCTAGCATAGAATTCAGATTTTTATGAGGAGTATTGAACTTTTTCAAGGTTGTTTCAAGTTCTTCAACTTGTTTCCTTAAAGGTACACATGATGAACATTCCTCTAAACTTTTCTTTTCTAGCATCTTATTTTCATCCTTCAGCTTCCTATTTTCAGATGCTAATTTTTCATTTTGTTCTTTTAAAGAGCCACATGATATACATTCCTTAGGTGTGTCTAGAGTCTTATTTTCTTCCTTAAGATTCTTATTCTCATTAGACACATTTTCCGTATCATTTTCCAAAGTTATAACTTGTTTCCTTAAATTCTTATTAACTTTAGAAATAGTAATGAATTCACCATAAAGCTCATCAAATGCATTTTGTAATTCTTCATATGAGGCATTTTCATTTGGAGAAGTGGTACTTACCTCTTCCGGTTCTTCCCTTGCCATAAGACATAGGTTAGCCGTTTCTTCCTCATCGCTATCGGACGATTCGTCACCGGAATCGCCTCCCCATGGAGATGTATGCCCTTTGCTTCTTGTAGGTCTTCTTTTCCTTTCCCTCATTTGCTTTGGGACACTTGGGCTTGATGTGCCCAGTTTCTCCACATCCATAGCATTTGGGTGACCCGGACATCTTCCTCACTTTCTTTACAAATTCCTTCTTCATGAATTTGTGAAATTTGGGGATGACAAGTCCGAGTTCCTGATCGTCATCGCTAGAGTCCGATTCAGTGAGCTCTTGCGTCTTGGAGGTGGAAGCTTTGAGAGCTATGTTCTTCTTCTTAGGTTCCTGCAAAGAGGGTAAAGAGGGTTTAAGAATAGTAGTTTCATAGGTTAGAAGATTACCTCTTAAGCTATCAATGGTTGTGTTCGATGTCCCGATGTTTTCATATATTGCGTCGGCTTTCGAACGCCATTCGGGAGTAAGGCTTCTAAGGACTTTTCTGACCAAGTCCTTGTCGGAATAGACCTTCTTGAGAGCATGAAGGTTATTTACGATTTTAGAAAATCGTTCGAACATCTCCTCTATTCCTTCGTTCTCCTTCATTCGAAAGAGTTCGTAATCTGCGGTGTGGGAGTCGATTTTGGCCTCTCGAACTTGATCGGTTCCTTCATAGGTAACCTCCAGCTTATCCCACATTTCTTTTGCGGTTGTGCAACAAGAGATTTTTCGATAATCATCGGGGTTGACTGCACAATAGAGCATATTGATTGATTTGGCATTGTTTTCAACCAATATGATGTCTGCAGCGTTGTACTCCTCCTCCGTCTTTGGCACTTGGACTTCACCAACTTTCTTCATCGGAATTTGCTCTCCAATCTTCATGATTTGCCAAAGAGCATAGTTGTTGGATTGGAGGAAAATTCTCATCCTCTCCTTCCAGTAGCTGTAATTGGTGCCATCAAAATACGGTGGACGAACGGTTGAATGTCCTTCGAAGATTCCTGCATGATTACTTCAAGAAGCCATGGAAGATTTCCTCTCAAACGGTTAAATCTTCAGAGAGTTAGGCTTTGCTACCAATTGTTAGAACAATAGCCCAACGCTAGAGGGGGGGTGAATAGCGTTTATCGGATTAAAAACAAAATGAGCAGGAAATAATTGCGGAATTTAAAGATTGAAGGACACAAACAATTTATCCTGGTTCACACACACACTACTTGTGTGGCTAATCCAGTCCTTCAAGAGACTCTCTTGAAGATTCCACTATCTACATTAAGCTTATGGGTGCTTAACAAACCGTTTACAACCTAGAGTTCTAGTCACAAGAAACTCTAATCTCCTGCTTGAAGATACCTCACTTCAAGACTTCTCACACAAGAAGATATTCCCTCTTCCTATGAATCTCAACAAGGGAACTAACCTTCCTTAAGGTGTATGACAACACAATCACTCAAACAAAGAACTCTCTCAAAGAGCAGATATGAGTATACAGAATTAGGCTCTAAAAGGCAACTCTCAAATCCTCAAAAGGATATTGGCTCAATTAGAATTTGTAATGGATGTATGAATGAATAGCATGAATGTAGAGAGTTGATTAGTTATTAATCAGAGCTGAAAATGCTTAATTTGTAGCTGTGAAAAGTCATGGAGCCGTTTGAAATCCACCCAAGAAAAAGCTTTAAACAAAACATAGTGGGTGCTAAAAGTTGTCAGCAATAACAGCCATAACATCGATGTTTTAATTCTCAACATCGATGTTTTATCCAGAAAATTTGAATTTTTGGACTAACGGTAACTAAAACATTGATGTTTTCAAACACAACATCGATGTTATTTTGATTCTGTGAAAATGAGATGAAAACTGATTCTTGGAGAACATCGATGTTTAATTCACAACATCGATGTTATTTTGCTTCTGTGAAAAACGATTAAAGCTGACCATTGAAGAACATCGATGTTATGAAATCCAACATCGATGTTTTGCTTATGTAAAGGATATTTTCATATGTTTAGAAGGCAACATCGATGTTATTTTGGCTCGGCAAAAACAAATTGAAACTGACCAATATGGAACATCGATGTTACAAATGGGAACATCGATGTTATGACTAATTTTAAAAGCAACGGTCACTAGAACATCGATGTTTAGGATGCCAACATCGATGTTATTTGCCTACTGCCTGTTTTGGAAATTTGTTGGAAGGTAGAACATCGATGTTGTAAAACATAACATCGATGTTATTGACACAGATTGAAATATGTTTATGTGATGCATGAGCAAATTTTATTTCATTTTGAGCCAATGTCCTAGAAGAGTTGAGTGTTATACCTTGTACAATTTATGAATCTAACTCTTCTTTCTTGGCTCTTCAATCTTGTGCTTATTCACTTTGTTCCTTTGCTCTTGAATGATTTCTTTTGCTTGAGGATTGGTTTGACTTCATTTCTTTTTGCTTCATTGGTTTGTCGATTATCAAAACCTGTAATGAACCATGAGTTCTAACAATTTTATCTAACAATATCCGGTACATAGGATTATAATGTATCAAGCTCCATCAAATCACCTACTCAGATCGAGTAGTATCATCTCTACTACCATCTGGTCTAGGGTGATTTCCTTGCTGCTGGTAGGGCTCTGGCCGATAAAGGGTTGGCTGATATGGTATTTGTTGATACAGGTTTGGCTGGTATGTAGTTGACTGGTAAGTGGTTGTCGAAAAACCCTCTTGAAAAAATGGAGCTGATGTGGAATGCTGTTGTCCTTGAGGGAACAATTGCTGGATGAAAGGATTAAAAGATTGATGTTGCCCCATAAATAATTGCTGATATCCAGGAAAAGGTTGTTGCATCTGAGTTGGCATTGGAGGCGATGGGTGATATGATGAACCCGCAGATGAGTCCATATTTTGATTACTCGGCATCTGGGATGATGAAGCTTGAGAAGGTGACCCCGCATAACTTCTACCATGCATTGATCTCTGAATATCCAGTATTGCAGTCTCTATTTTGTCCATCCTAGCATCTGAAGTATTCTGGAGTGATGGTACAATGTTTATCGGTCCCCCATCCCTTTAGGAATATATGCTTTAGAAACACTATGAGATATTCCATAGAAATGTCCTTTTTTAGGACCACCAATTGCATCGGACCATAAATCCATATCAGAACTGGGAGCACCAACCAAGCCTTCTCCATATTTGTTTTTCATTAATTCTTGATACTTGGCCTAAAAAAAACAAGTGAACATCAATTATCATATATTAAGATTGATAAAAAAATATATATTAAAGTTGATATACGATAATAAAAAATATTACTTACATTTACACGAGCTGCTTTTGCCCCAACAAAGGATCCATCGGCTTTTTTATGGCTGTTTTCAAATAATTCTACTTGGGTTGGCTCTCGTCTAAGCTACTTCCTTTATGGAAAAAATATAAAATTAATAAGTTATGTAAGTAATTACAATTATATTAAATAAATATAATTCAAACATACTTACCAACTTTTCTCTTCTTCTATCTAAGGACATTGAACCTCCCACATGACGAGCAAGTTGACCCTCCACTTCGGCAACATTATGATTTTTACTATTAGTCCTTGATATTTTCAACCACTGCTCATTGTTCCAGCCTGCTTCTGAGATCAAATATAGCCATTCTTTCTCGTCCATCCATTTAGGAACAACACTCGCCCAATCAGACATATTAGGACCACATTTTTGCTTCGCTTGTTGTCGAGCCTTAGTAAACAAGTTTTTCATTGATTCTTTAACTCTTTCGTGAAATGAAGCAAGAACGATATCATCACTAACTCCATCTTCCCACCAATATAAGCCCTAAAAAAATAAATATGTTAGTCACATTAAAAATTATTAAATATATATTTTATAAGCAATTAGCAAAGAAATTAATCATACCTTAAATTGATCCCACATGTTTTTCTTAACACGTTGTGGGATCATATCCCAATGTTTCCAAGGATCTTTAAAGTATGCTTTAAAAATAGTGGTAATAACATTAGGAAGATGAGCATTCAGAAATCTGCACGCCAACACAAATTAGTATAATTATTTGCGTGGAAAAATTACCAAAAATATTAGATTATCATATTAAAAGATAAAAAAATATAATAATACTTACACTCCTTTATCACCCACACATAAAAAAGTCCTTTTTCCTCCAGTAGGATCTAGTGGAACCTCAATCATAGGATGTGGATCCTCAGGCCGAGGGTTACGCGCATCTTGTTCTTNAATTAGCAAAGAAATTAATCATACCTTAAATTGATCCCACATGTTTTTCTTAACACGTTGTGGGATCATATCCCAATGTTTCCAAGGATCTTTAAAGTATGCTTTAAAAATAGTGGTAATAACATTAGGAAGATGAGCATTCAGAAATCTGCACGCCAACACAAATTAGTATAATTATTTGCGTGGAAAAATTACCAAAAATATTAGATTATCATATTAAAAGATAAAAAAATATAATAATACTTACACTCCTTTATCACCCACACATAAAAAAGTCCTTTTTCCTCCAGTAGGATCTAGTGGAACCTCAATCATAGGATGTGGATCCTCAGGCCGAGGGTTACGCGCATCTTGTTCTTTATCGTGTTGTCCTTGATCTTGATGCTGCTCAACTTGTTGTTGTTCGCATAACTCAAATGGGAGATGACTAGAAACTTCAGGCATATCATAATCACCCATTGTTTCCTGTTAGAATCATAAGACTATGAAAGTATTAATATAATAATTTAAAAATTAATTTTATAGATGATGGAATAAAATTAAACATCTATAGGTATCGAATTCAAAAATTATAGAAAGTGTGCATTTGGAATATTTAAAATAAGCACCAACATGAAATTTAAACAACGTTAAGTCTAAGAATTATCAATATATCTCAAATCCAACTACAACTAAGTACCTAAAAAGTTTAACAAACAAATACATATACTAGCGAAAATGATACAATAAGATATAAAAGGCTAATCATCATCTTCGTTAAAGTCACATTCTTGACTGTCATTTTCGGGTATGCCACATTCTTGATCATTGTTATCGGCTTCTTGTTCTTCATTGATATTCTCTACCGGTATCAATTCACTTGACACTACCAAGTCATTGATATACTCATCAGATATATTAACTGCCCCTGGACAGATCATCTCTCCTTCTTTATAAGGCAAATCCTCCTGAGCTTCTTCTTCTTGATCTTCTTCTTCTACCTCATTTTCTGATTCATCAACAGCCTTGACAACAACTTGTATCCTCTGTTGTGGACGTCTTTTTATAACAGCCCACCAACTTTGCCTCGAAGTAGGTGCAGAAGGATATGGACAATAATATACTTGATGGCATTGTTGTGCAAGAACATATGTGTCTCTTGTCCTCATGAATCTTGCACTATTTATTCGAACAATACCATGCTCAATATTATCCCACTCCTACTTTCTGTGTCAAACCCAATTAAACAACACGACCTTATTATTTCTAGAATACTCTAACTCAATTATTTCATCCAACAACCCATAGTAATCATGTTCTTCACCGTCCAAAATACCTCCCTTCACATAAACACCATAGTTCATTGTAGTTTTATGATAAGTTGTTTCAAATTTATAACCATTGATATTGTAACCCCTATATTTTACACCCCATCTTCCAGGCCCGTCAAGAATTCCAAATAATCTCTCATCGGGGTTTGGCCTTTGTTCCAACAGCATAAGGAAATTACCAATATAAAATTCATATTATTTTTCTAGTGAAAAAGTCATATTATTTAGATAAATGTATTCCAGGCCCGTCAAGAATTCCAAATAATCTCTCATCGGGGTTTGGCCTTTGTTCCAACAGCATTAGGAAATTACCAATATAAAATTCATATTATTTTTTTAGTGAAAATGTCATATTATTTAGATAAATGTATAAGTGATTATATTGCAAAAACTTACACATTTGGTCATCCAATTACAAAAATGCAGATCTCGCATTCGTGCAACTTCGCTGTCTGAAATACCAACGTTGCGTTCCTTCATTCTATTACAGAAATGACTAGATAGGGAAAGAAAAAAATTAGTAGTGAAAAATCTGCCGCAAAATCTTAATAACTCTACGAAGAATAACTTACTTTATCCAAGGGGTCAACTCCTCGCAATTAATCAAAACACAATTTTTCATTAATTGCAATTCTTCCACGTCTAAGCGTCTTCCATTTTTCTGTGATCCAATTGGTCTTCCTGGATACTTGAATACAGATAGGCGATCATCGTTGTTTACCTGCCCACCATCATTGTTTCTTTGAGGCCTATTCATTCTGGTTTGGACCTCGTCACCAAAATATAATGAATAAAAATTTGCAATTTCATCAATGATGTAGGCTTCTGCAATGGATCCTTGAACAGCAGCTCTATTCCTGATTTTTTGCTTTAGACGGTATAAGTATCTGCAATGTGAAATTGATACTTATAATTTGGATGTATAATATTAATTAAGTAATCATTAGTTTTTCACTTAATCGTAACTAACCTTTCAAATGGATACATCCATCGGTATTGAACTGGGCCTCCAATTTTTGTCTCATAAGCAACATGAATGGGAAGATGCTCTATCACATCAAATAAACTAGGAGGAAATATCTTCTCCAACTTGCACAAAATCACCACAATATTTTGCTCAAGAACTTCCATATGGCAAAAATCCAAAACAGTTGAGCAAATATCTCTGAAAAATTGGCTAAGCTCGGTCAATGCCTCCCATATTGGATATGGAAGTGATTCTCGAAAGGCTATTGGTATGAGTCTTTCCATAAAAACATGACAATCATGGGATTTCAAGCCTGACAATTTACCTTCCCTGAGATTGACACAGTTTGAGATATTTGATGCATACCCATCTGGAAATTTAATATTCTTCAACCAATTACATATATCCAGTTGCTGTTGCTTCGTCAAAGTATATGGAGCCTTTGTCATCCAAAGTGATCTGCCATCACCCACCAATCCCAAATTTGGGCGACTGCGATAGAGTGCAAGGTCAAGCCTGGAATTCATGTTATCTTTCGTTTTGCCCCGAACATCCATCACAGTATTCATGATATTGTCAAACACATTTTTCCCAATATGCATCACATCTAGGTTATGCCGGATGAGGTTTGTCTTCCAATAATCCAACTCAAAGAAAATAATTTTCTTTGTCCAATTATGTGAGTCACCAAACCCGGATGGCCTACAATCTTTGAAAAGAGCGCCAAATGGAATATCATCAATGACCCTGTGAGAAGGGTGAGACATCTTCCCATCCTCAACTCGATACATTGCATGCCATGTCATCTGTTCGGCTGTTTTTCTTCCCATGAATAACCGTTTAAGCCGGGGAATAATCGGGAAGTAAGTTACCTTCTTAAAAGGAATAGGCTTGCTTTTGTCGTCCCGTTCATAACTAGGTTTTTCACACACTATGCACAATAGTCTATCCTCATCTTCACCATAGTACAACATACAAAAATTTCTACTCAAGTCATAATTCCGATATCCCATACCAAGTTTTTTAACCATCTTCTTTGCACTTTGGAAATCAACTGGCAAATTATGGTTTTCAGGCAAGAATTCCAAAAAGACCTTGGTGAAGTAGTCATATTGAGAATTTGACAAGCCACAAAAAGACTTTGCATGTAGTAAGCGAGTCACTGCAGAGAGTTGGTTATGCTTACTAGTGCAACCCTCCCACAACGGTCGGTTGCATGAATCCATAAACTGAAAAATTGCTTCTACTTCGGCATCCGGTGCTTCTTCCATAAAACTATTTAATTCATCAACATCAAAGTCCCCGCCAGCCACATCATTTATCATATCCATCATGCGCGAGTCTTGTTCATCTTCCATATCATTTTGATTATCCACCTCTATTGTATTGGAAGGAACCCCAATATCATCATAACTTTCTCCATGAAAAATCCACACATAATAATTTTCAACAAATCCACGCTTCAATAAATGGTAATGCACTTGATCTTTTCCTTGTCTGAAGATATTCTTGCATTTTTTACAAGGACACCGTATTTTCCCCTTGTCATCAACAGCTTCTCTAGAAGAATAAGCAATATCCAAAAAGTGAATGACACCATAATTGTAAGATTCATTGATGACACTATTCCTCTTTAGACGTCGATACATCCAGTCTCGATTTTTTGCCATCACTAATTATAAATATAAATAACATGAAATTATTGATAATTCAAAGAAATATTTATCAAAATGTAAAGGGTATTTATATTTATTCAATTCAATATATTCTTTAATATATTAATTTATTTTTTCTAGTCTATTTCAAAGAGGGAACATGTGAAATTCTTCTTCGGAAACATAAATCATATAATTAAATGAGCCACCCCATAAAAATTAGACATTTTACCAATCTATCCATAAATTAATATAAAATTCAACACATAATAATTTAAAGAAAACACATTTGCATAAAATTTACTATTACTGGTTTGAAAATAGACTTACCAATTTTTTTCTTCAATTTTTTCTTCTAGTCTACTATTTCTTGCCAGAGACCACCTTATTGTCGTAAACCGCCACGCCAAAAACCACCACTCTTATGCTTTCTCTAGAATGAATAAATTGTACAAATCAAGCCAGTGACTTTGAATTAATTATTTACATTATATTAATTCAAGAATTTAAGCATAAAATATGTATAACATAATAATAAAATCAATTTTCTCTAATTTTTATCATTAGAATTAAACTATATTTTTTAAAAGTACTAATTCCTACCCATCCACAAGAAAAAATTACTACATATGCTTTTTGTATATTTTTTTAAACTAGCTTGATACAAAATAATCACTGAACAAATCAAATAGACAAACTTACATGATATCTATCCTATACTAGCAAATGCCTGAGCTGCTATGCTATAATGAGACAAGTAGAGAAAGCAAAGATACTGGAAACTCCACGGCATTTAATTGCTACAATGGGACACATTTACATATATATATATTGCTATAATGGGACAAATTTACATGACATGCACAATGCACAATATATTGGATGTTCTACGGCATCACAGTATCAAAAGTAAGCATTTAGTTCACTTTTAAAATTACTGCATATAAGAACTCTAGATATTATTTAATCATTAATTAACAACATTATATCACAAATAAATACCTATTAGTATTGGAAAAAATTATTTGTTGTTGCAGCCTCATCAATGCCTCTAGCCACCATCACAGCTTGCCTCCAGCCACCATCACAGCTTGTATCTGTTTTAAAAAAATTAAGAAATTTAATTTAAAACTTTATATAAAAATTGGAACTTTAATTTTATAAAAATGAAGTAAGAGAATTTACCATTAAATTCTAGCTGCTGCCCTTTGAATAGATACTAAATAATTTTTTTCCGCAATTAATAGAAACTAAAAAGTTTAGATCGTGCTGTGTGTGCAAGTGTAGAGGACTGGGGGTGAAAAAGAGAGAGTGCTGAACCAAAAAGAAGTGAAATAAAAACAACCAGGGAAGAAATATGTGGGGAGAGGAATGGTAACTGCGTGAACTTGGCTACATTTTATAGAGGTATATTGTGTGTTTTTAATAATTTTTTATAATATTTTTAAAACTGAGTTGATTGACAACACAATTTTTTTTTGATCAGATTGACAACACAATTTTGTTTCTCCACGCTAGCTGCTGCAGGATTCTTTTTTTACTTTCCAAGGCACAACTGCAAAGCCTTTCAACCGTTGGCTTTTTTTTTTTCCCTAATATCTTTGTAGCGTTAGCTTTGTATCTTTCCCCATAATTCAATGTGACTCTTTTCCATATTTTTTAATCCACGCCTGCTGCAAACTTGCATATTCCTTTTTTTTTTTACTTTTCAAGGCACAAATATACAAGTTTTTTGTACCGTTAGCTGAAAAACTTAAACATGAGTACATGATTTGAATTGATTGGACATAAATAATAATTTTTAAATCAAGTTAAAATAATAAAAAAGCAAAAATGGCCCCCTGCAATCTCAACGTGCCACCTACTGCAAAAACTGAAAAGGAATTCACGGGAAGATATGAGTTTGATTGTTTTGAAATAAAATATTATTATAGTTCGGAAGCTATTCCGAAACTAAACAGAAACAAATTTTTTTTTAAAGTCCGAAGCGATTCCGAAGCCATTCTGAAACTATTGTTTTTTTTGGGAGTTTCGAAGCTGTGCCGAAGCTAATTCGAAACCTTTTAGCTTCAGCACATGGCCGAAGCCATTTCCGGAAGCCATTTCCCTCAAAATTTTGTAGTGCGCGATCCACCGGTTGAGTACTTCTTATTTTGTTTTCCTTTTGAGAACAGGGCAACTTCTGGAGTAAAGCTCTGCCAAAGCCTCTTGCTTAGCAAGTAAACTCTCTAATTCTTCAATTGTAGTTTGACTAGCCCACCTTTGAATGGATGTAACAAAAGAAGTGTATTTCTTCTTCAATCCTCGAATGAGAAATCTTCTTTGACTTGCTTCACTGATCTTTTGATCCGGGTCCAACTCCGAAATTTCCTTACAAAGATTATTAACTCGCAAGAAATACTTAGAAATAGACATACCTCCTTGTGTTAACATCGCCAGTTCATTCTTCAGCAATTGCAATGTTGCTATGTTCTTTTGGGTGTACATACTCTCCAATTTCAGCCACACTCCTTGTGGTGAATCCTCTCTAATAAAAGTCCTCAATGCAAAGAGAGCTTTGTCCCTACAAGCTTTTCCATGCCATGCTATGCAAGTCAATTATTTCCTCCATTAATTGACTCCATGCTACAAAACTCCCCCCCACAACAATCAGTCCTCTCCAACAAGACCAATGAAACTTGATAGACAAGAAGAAGAAAAAATTATGAAATTGCCAAAAGGAGGGCAATATATAGTAGTATGAAAATGAGAAAAGGACACTAGAGAATGGATGAAATAGTCTACGTGTTTATCCCACACTTGTAGATTGCTAAAAATAATAAAGATGTGCTTTTATAAAGGTTGACAACAAAACAAATAATGAGAGTTTTCAGTTAATAATAGCATGTTATTTAAACAATCACAACACAAGAAAATTACCATAACAACTATACCAAGACCAATGAATGCTTAATTATTTTTATTACCAATTTTATCTTCCGGGCCCCGTCACTGGACAAGCTACGGTCGTACCTGGTTATTAACTAATTCTGGATGCCAGGCCCCACCACAATCCGGGATCAACATCCCCGTATCACAAATCCGGGATCAATATCCCAATATCTCAAATCCGGGATCAACATCCCAATATCACAAATCCGGGATCAACATCCCAATATCACAAATCCGGGGTCAACACCCCAACCAACTAGCCCTCTGGCCATGACACCACAGAACTAGTCTCTAACCATCTAGTCGTACTTTTCTACAAGTATGTACTTTCCCAAAATTATTAATTACTATTACTATTATTATTATTCCTATGACCATCTCCTCAATTATCCACTATTTATATTTTCCTAGAATACAAGTTATTTTTATTCCCAAAGTATATCTATTTTATTTCCATAATATTATTTACCCTAATTACACCCCTTTTCATTATTTTTCCAATTAATTCCATTTTTTTCAGAATTTTTTTCACATCTATTCCAGAATTATATTTTATCATTCTTTTCCCTCTCTTTTTTTTTTCCTGGACTGGGCCTGTGAATAGTGCCAGCCCGGCCTGCACAGTACCAAGCCCAGACCTCAGGCTGAGGCCCAGGCGTAGGCCCGCGTGGCGAAGCCCACTAACCAGGCCCAATCCCAGCATACTCCAATCCATCCACACGCGGGTCAGTCCGACCCACGGTCGCGACCCGGCGCGTGTGGCGGGTCGTCCTCCTCTCCCGGGTTGCTCACCTTGAGCAGGAGGCGGTGGCGCGGGGTTGACGGGCGACGGCAAGCAGCAGAGCGACGCGACCGGAGCGAGGGCTGTGGCGGTTGTGTCGACCAGTAGAGAGGAAGGAGAGCGAGTGGATCCGGGCGGCCTGCTGTCGGATCCGACGGCTGCAGCGAGGGAGGAAAGAACGGGTCATGCTGCTGGTGCGTCGTCGAGGAAGGGTGAGGTGTGACGACGGCGCGGGTTCCAGGTGGCTGTGACGAGGAGATGAGGAAGAGGACAGAGGCGGCTGTTGGCGGCCCGGTGGTGGTGTCGGGGATGTGGACGAAGGTGATGGTGGTTAAAACGACGGCGTCGTTGGTAGGTGTTGTTGGGTTTGTATGTTTTGTTGTTTTTTTTTTTTATCGGTTAATTTGTAGGGAAAAATTACGGTAATTGCAGGGTGTGATTGTAGGCAGAGTGAGTATGATGAGAGGGTGCAGGAGATGGTGGTGCAGGCAAGAGATAAGAAGAAGAAGTTCATGGGCATCACAGTGAAGACAAGTCTTCACGTGTGTACAGGGCATGGCGGCTGCATTATGCAGTCGTGTCCCGTCCGTTCTAGAAAATATTAATAATACCCCCTTGATTAATTCCTAGCCTGATAATACAAGGTTAAACCTGACGTTTCTCGGCATTCCTGGACCCGAAAAATTCCAACTTTGGTCCGAAAAATCCGCAGAAAAATCTGGAGCGTGAGACAGGGCTCGGTTTTGGAATCCGATGCTTAAATTACCGTTAATTAATTATTCAAGATTAATTTTAATGGTAATTAACTATAAATAAATTATTATGGTGGCGGTAAAAACATAAAAATTACCCGGGCTGTTACATTATTAACTCGCAAGAAATACTTAGAAATAGACATACCTCCTTGTGTTAACATCGCCAGTTCATTCTTCAGCAATTGCAATGTTGCTATGTTCTTTTGGGTGTACATACTCTCCAATTTCAGCCACACTCCTTGTGGTGAATCTTCTCTAATAAAAGTCCTCAATGCAAAGAGACTTTACCAAACTTGATCTTCCATTTCCTCCAAGGTTCAGAATTTTCTAGACTGTCAGCTGCAATCTCTGTATCAACACCATTAACAAGTTTCCACAAATCATAATCTTGAAGATAGGCCTCCATACACATTCTCTAGTACTTGTAGTTTGTCCCTACAAGCTTTTCCATGCCATGCTATGCAAGTGAATTATTTCCTCCATTAATTGACTCCATGCTACAAAACTCCCCCCCACAACAATCAGTCCTCTCCAACAAGACCAATGAAACTTGATAGACAAGAAGAAGAAAAAATTATGAAATTGCCAGAACTTGGCTCTGCTACCATAAAACAAAAGGAGGGCAATATATAGTAGTATGAAAATGAGAAAAGGACACTAGAGAATGGATGAAATAGTCTACGTGTTTATCCCGCACTTGTAGATTGCTAAAAATAATAAAGATGTGCTTTTATAAAGGTTGACAACAGAACAAATAATGAGAGTTTTCAGTTAATAATAGCATGTTATTTAAACAATCACAACACAAGAAAATTACCATAACAACTATACCAAGACCAATGAATGCTTAATTATTTTTATTACCAATTTTATCTTCCGGGCCCCGTCACTGGACAAGCTACGGTCGTACCTGGTTATTAACTAATTCTGGATGCCAGACCCCACCACAATCCGGGATCAACATCCCCGTATCACAAATCCGGGATCAATATCCCAATATCTCAAATCCGGGATCAACATCCCAATATCACAAATCCGGGATCAACATCCCAATATCACAAATCCGGGGTCAACACCCCAACCAACTAGCCCTCTGGCCATGACACCACAGAACTAGTCTCTAACCATCTAGTCGTACCACTACTTTCCAAGTGACAAATATATCATCATCTCAAATTCCAGTTCAATCCATTACTCTTTCATCAATTTCCCAATTTCTATTATCTCAGATTAATTCCACAGACTCAATCTCTTATCTCAAACTCATGACACAAATTATTCAAAATTAACAGCTCAGCATTAATTCCAACACGTTATACACAAATCTATCACAATCCAACGACGGCATCAATAATTCCATAGCAATCAGGTTACAGACAATAATTATTCCAGCAGAACAATCTAGCAGCAAAATACGCAAACACAGAAACACACACAGCATTACGGGCACATATCAAGGTTTATCTATCCTCACCTTAGCCGATATCAAGTTTGGAACTGTCCAACTGACTCCAAGTCCGGCTCCTCATGTATCAGCTCGTTATCAACTCCAATATCAAGCAAATAATATGCACATATAAGTGATATGCAATGCTACTACTGTATTACGGAAATTAAATACGGACTCGCCTCGGTCACTTCCCCGGGTTATCTCCATCGTCGTCATAATTCACCATTTACTTCCCGGTGTCTAAATAATACCATTCTTATACCTATACTTACTTCTGGATATTATTCCGGTACAATACCTACTTGATAATACCCTTTCCAATTTTTTTTTTCTACAAGTATGTACTTTCCCAAAATTATTAATTACTATTACTATTATTATTATTCCTATGACCATCTCCTCAATTATCCACTATTTATATTTTCCTAGAATACAAGTTATTTTTATTCCCAAAGTATATCTATTTTATTTCCATAATATTATTTACCCTAATTACACCCCTTTTCATTATTTTTCCAATTAATTCCTTTTTTTTCAGAATTTTTTTCCTATCTATTCCAGAATTATATTTTATCTTTCTTTTCCCTCTCTTTTTTTTTTCCTGGACTGGGCCTGTGAATAGTGCCAGTCGGCCTGCACAGTACCAGGCCCAGACCTCAGGCTGAGGCCCAGGCGCAGGCCCGCGTGGCCAAGCCCACTAACAGGCCCAATCCCAGCATACTCCAGCCCATCCACACGCGGGTCAGTCCGACCCATGGTCACGACCCGGCGCGTGTGGCGGGTCGTCCTCCTCTCCCGGGTTGCTCACCTTGAGCAGGAGGCGGCGGCGCGGGGTTGACGGGCGACGACAAGCAGCAGAGCGGCGCGACGCGACGTATGGTGGCGCGACCGGAGCAAGGGCTGTGGCGTTTGTGTCGACCAGTAGAGAGGAAGGAGAGCGAGTGGATCCGGGCGGCTTGCTGTCGGATCTGACGGCTGCAGCGAGGGAGGAAAGAACGGGTCGTGCTACTGGTGCGTCGTCGAGGAAGGGTGAGGTGTGGCGACGGCGCGGGTTCCAGGTGGCTGCGACGAGGAGATGAGGAAGAGGACAGAGGCGGCTGATGGCGGCCCGGTGGTGGTGTGGGGGATGTGGACGAAGGTGATGGTGGTTAAAACGACGGCGTCGTTGGTAGGTGTTGTTGGGTTTGTATGTTTTGTTGTTTTTTTTTAAACGATTAATTTGTAGGGAAAAATTACGGTAATTGCAGGGTGTGATTGTAGGCAGAGTGAGTATGATGAGAGGGTGCAGGAGATGGTGGTGCAGGCAAGAGATAAGAAGAAGAAGTTCACGGGCATCACAGTGAAGACAAGTCTTCACGTGTGTACAGGGCATGGCGGCTGCATTATGCAGTCGTGTCCCGTCCGATCCAGAAAATATTAATAATACCCCCTTGATTAATTCCTAGCCTGATAATACAAGGTTAAACCTGACTTTTCTCGGCATTCCTGGACCCGAAAAATTCCAACTTTGGTCCGGAAAATCCGCAGAAAAATCCCGAGCATGAGACAAGGCTCGGTTTCGGAATCCGAAGCGTAAATTACCGTTAATTAATTATTCAAGATTAATTTTAATGGTAATTAACTGTAAATAAATTATTACGGTGGCGGTAAAAATATAAAAATTACCCAGGCTGTTACATTATTAACTCACAAGAAATACTTAGAAATAGACATACCTCCTTGTGTTAACATCGCCAGTTCATTCTTCAGCAATTGCAATGTTGCTATGTTCTTTTGGGTGTACATACTCTCCAATTTCAGCCACACTCCTTGTGGTGAATCCTCTCTAATAAAAGTCCTGAATGCAAAGAGAGCTTTACCAAACTTGATCTTCCATTTCCTCCAAGGTTCAGAATTTTCTAGACTGTCAGCTGCAATCTCTGTATCAGCACCATTAACAAGTTCTCACAAATCATAATCTTGAAGATAGGCCTCCATACACATTCTCTAGTACTTGTAGTTTGTCCCTACAAGCTTTTCCATGCCATGCTATGCAAGTTAATTATTTCCTCCATTAATTGACTCCAAGCTACAAAACTCCCCCCCACAACAATCAGTCCTCTCCAACAAGACCAATGAAACTTGATAGACAAGAAGAAGAAAAAATTATGAAATTGCCAGAACTTGGCTCTGCTACCATAAAACAAAAGGAGGGCAATATATAGTAGTATGAAAATGAGAAAAGGACACTAGAGAATGGATGAAATAGTCTACGTGTTTATCCCACACTTGTAGATTGCTAAAAATAATAAAGATGTGCTTTTATAAAGGTTGACAACAGAACAAATAATGAGAGTTTTCAGTTAATAATAGCATGTTATTTAACATAATTAAAACTAACCCAAGACTAGGTCCTACCGCATGACTTGGTTACTCTTGTAACAAAATATCCCATAAAATCTAATTCAGTTATTGACTTGGTAATAAATAAATAAATAGTAAGTTGCATTAATTTGTAACACCAATGAACCCTACTTTTATAGTTTTAGGACAATTGTCGCCGGCTGCAGGCGATAGGAAGAAAGGACGCCGATTGTAGGTGACAGGAAGGAAGGACGTGTAGGATGTTGGAAGAGGCAAGGAGAAAACAATAAGCGGTTTTTTTGTGAAATTGAAAAAAATAATAAAATAAATATTGGTTGTCTATACAATGCACACAGGAAAGGTTTTTGTTGACATAGTTAACATGATCTGATGTATTTTAAAAAAACTGACCCCTCATCTAATTTGTAGGATTCCATGTAGTACGCAATATGTACCATATATTTTCTTAAGGTAAAATATAACAGAACTTAATGTTCTATATAAGTAATTAGTATATTGGGAAATATGTATGACGTGGATACATACGTATCGGTGGCATGTTAAGAAGGGCGTGTTTAGCATTCCTCCACCTCTAAATATGTATAATTGTAATTTCTCTTACATTAGAAGATGATCCTATTTATGAACTATGTCAATTCATAAGCATATATAGCTGACTATAAAACAACTAAAATTTGGTAGTGTTTCAAGTCCATTTGTGGCCCTTGGAAGACTAAGAGGGTACCCCGAGATAAAATTTCTCCATATTTTATAGTAGATCTAAATGTTCCGTTTTTTCTTTTAATTTGCTATATTTGTTGTATCTCTTTGTGTAGTGTACCTAGCTATATGAAATGAAGATCCTCTTTCTCCATGTTAGAATATCTTTAGTGCCACAATATTAATTAGTGCCACGAAATTGTTTTTCTTTGTTCTCAGGAAAGATGAAAAATTAGTGCCACCAAAGGTTGTATCGCCTTCCATAACACAGTCTGTTAGGAATTTAGACATGTTTAACAAATAAACATTCTATGCACAGCGGAAGAATTAAATGAATAGAAAAGAAAACTTATATATTTCTATTAGATTGGAGCCCATTAAATCTCGATTCAAGATCAGTCGTTCCTCTGCGTCATCAGGATCATCAGTGTGTCAATATTTGCCGGGAATTAAATCACATGGAAGTAATCCATATGTTACAACCTAAGAACCCTAAAATGGAGAAGAAGTTTGTTTTGGGGAGAGAGAAGAGAAGAAGTAATCCATATAGTTTTCTCCACGTCCTCCTATTAATTATCTGTACACTCAGTACCAATCCACGTTCTACTCTATTACTGTGTTGGTGGTTATAACATATATTAACCCCCAACACTAGGTTTCCAAATAACACTATATTAGGGATTTGTCTTGGACTTCAGCCCACTAACTCATCATGGGCAGACCCAATAATGAAAACCTTCATCCTCCACTCACACATGATGAACAAAATCATCAATCTCTTCAACCACTCCCTACGGGCAAATAGGTCGTGCGACCAACATACTAGTAACAGCTCTTTACTGTACATCTCTTAAGAGTATACAATAGCTCAAGTAGAGAACTATATTGTATATCTGTTAAGAATATACAATAGTTCATGCAGAGTAAGCATGTAAGCTCCCCAGAAACATTTAGTTGCATTTAAGAGAAACAAAAAACTCAATTCTCTATATGTATTCACAATTATATTTTACAAAAAAAAAAAAACATTATAAACACCCAAATTTGACCCATGAATATTCCTCTAATTTAGATTTTGGGTATGCTCAAACCGTGAGATTAATTGGAAGATTTAATCTTTGGCTAAGGCACACTTAGAATTTATTTTGGTGGAATGCATATTTTAGGAATTAGGGTTTGTGTGTTTGAACATTAGGATTAATGAGATGATTTAATCATAGGATAAAAATATGTTTGTTTATTTTAATCCAATTATAATGAAATGATTTGTTTTTTGATTAAATATGAATTTGAGGGCCTAAGTTAATGAAATATGGACTTTTCAGAGTTGAACAGCCCATAAACGCATTACTTACAGACTAATTTTAGCTCTGATTTTCGTGGCAAATCAAAGTTAAATCATCCTTTAATCGTAAATGTGTTTTTGGTATGATTTGGGCATAAAATAGGGACTTAATGTGTAATCAATCAATTAGGAGGTGATTAGGGGGAGTACTAATCAAGGAAAGAGGTGTTTTGGGATGATTAAGGGTTAATTACGGGGTGGAATCAAATCAGGGAGGAATTAAAGGAAACCGTGAGCAAAAAATGAAAGAACAGGAAAAACGCGGGGTGTCGGGTGGCCATGGCGGGATGACCTCTGGCCTCGGCGGTCATGGGTGCCAAGACCGCCGGCCATGGCGGCCATCCAGTCCATGACCACCGGCCCTGGCGGTCTTGACACCCAGGAATGCCCGATTTCCCCTATCTTCTCCCCTAATTTGATTCTACACGGTTTTAGCCCTGATTTTTGGCTGAGACCTTGGTCATTAAGCAGGTCCATGCCCTAATACACCCCAGAAATCTATAAATAGTACCCCCCACTCATATTTTAAGGGATCAATTGCTCAATACACCCACGCCCCCCATAAGCTTTGTTGCTTGGAGAAACTCTACCTCTTCAAGCCTAGAAATGTTTCTATAGGGAGAAACTCTGGAGAAAATTTGTGGGAAAGCATCAAGAAAGAAGCCAACAAGAGGACATCAAGAGGAGATCAAGAGGAGGAAGCCAAGAAGGTGGACAATCCACGAAGGGAAAAAGAAAAAGGAAAAAAGAGTTCGCTAGGTTGAAAAATCGAAAGGGCGGCCTAGGCAAAAGTTAGGACAAGCCTGCTAGGTTGAAAACCCACATGGGCGGCTTAGGCAAAAGTTAAGGCTAAGGGGGAATTGGGGATAGCAGCCAACAACAAGGGGTATCCATGGGGTAAACGACTTCATTTTGAAGACGATTCACTTGGGTAGTTATGAACAAGCATCTAGGGACATCGCCTCCATCTATATTTGAAGGGGTATCCACTCATCCATTGATTTCTTTACGGGTCTTCATCCATCAAACCTTTTTAACAAGGAGTGTTCACTAATGGGGCCCTAACTAACATTTGAAATGATTGAGTTTCATAATCATTCGAAATCCTTCTCTCGGAAGCTTTTGTGATTTTGATGGGATAAGTATGTTTTTCTCAAACGACCTAACTTTCACCTTAGCCCGAATGGTTTTCAATGCTCATGTGTCATACTAGGGGCATTCACGTTCAAATGCACTACGTCTAGATAGAAAGCGCACACTTCCAAGCATACATGTAGAACTAGACGACACTTGCATCCAAGGGGAAAGGGGAGATAGAGAGAGGAAAATTCGAGAGGGAGAAGAGAGAAGAGGAAAAGGGAAAAACATGTCATAAGCACTTGCATCCAGAAAACTCACATGTAGAAACTAGGGGCACCCCCATGCATTGAGAAGACGACACATTGTATACATGCTCATGCATCACTTACATGTAGAATATGGATTCCTTGAAAAGATAGACTTGGTTGAGGACAAATGATCGTTGAAAGTGACAACATCATAAATTTTTCGCTTGATGTAGACTCACATTCCCTGGGATTGATGACTGGAGGGGCATGGCATGCCTGAATCCTTAGATAACTCTGTTTGTAGAATAACGGGCATGCCATGTCCTAACCTGAGGTGTAGACATCATGATCGTCTATAGACTCTACGGGCACGACGGCCCCCGGCTTTTGATTTATTTTGGGCATGACATAAAGGAGGCATGCTACACCTTGATAGGTTAGCTATTTGACTGTGGGCTGAGACACTCGGATTAATTCTAAACTAGGGGCAGGCTAAACCCTATCTTCTGAGATGATGTTGGGGGCATCATGGCCCACTCCGAGAAAACCAAACTAAGGGCATGATGTGCCCGCATTTAGACCAGGGGCATATCAGGCCCCTTCCCTGAAAAGATGATGCATGGGGCATCATGCCCCGTCTTGAGAAAAACGAACCTGGAGCATGATGTGCCCGCATTTAGGCAAGAGGCATGATACACCCCAATCCCAAGAATCCATTAGGAAACCCAAAAACACGAGACATATGAGCCATGAAAACATCTGACCCCGACCAGTAAGAACCTAAGAACATGAAATAATCCAGTCCCGAAACAGTACCTTCCCAGACCAGTAGAACCTGAGAGAACCCGAGATATCCAGAGCCATGAGATGGCATCCTTTACCTGCCCTGAGAGATGAAACCTTGGAAAGTCGAGGATCCGGCCTTCGCAACCCCGAAATAAGATAACCCAGTTCTGAAACAGAATCTTTCCCAGACCAGTAAGACAATGAGAGAACCCAAGACACCTAGAGAAGAGACTAGCAGACTATGAAATAAACGAACCTAAAGCTGAGAAAACCTGGTGTGAGTGAACCTTGAAAGTGACAGACCCCGAAGTAGACCAACCTGAAGCCAAGCGAACCTGATGTGAGTAAACCATGAGAGGAACAGACCCCAAAGCAGACCAACCTGAAACCAATCAAACTAGATGTGAGTCATCCCTGAGAGGAACAGACCCCGAAACGACCAACCTGAAGCCGAAACCCTGAAATGAGCAAACCTGATATAAGTAAACCAGACCCCGAAGTAGACCAACCTGAAATCGAGGACCCTGAGATGAGCAAACCTGATGTGAATGACCTCGAGTTAGGAGGAGCCCAAAACAAACCATACATGAAACAACCAGAAAGAGATCAAACCCAAAGCCGGGATCCAGTTCCCGCAAAACTATGAGACACAAATCAGAAGCCAGGACCCAGCACCCACAAATCGACAAATGAGAAAGACCAGACGTGAGGTAAAACCCGAGTTGAGACATCCAGAAGCCGGGACTGAGTACCCTCAAACCCCGAGGGATAGACATCCCAAAATCCAAGACCGAGCACCCGCAAACCGTGAGACAAGAAACCAGACCTGAGAGAAAACCGAGGGACAGATATCCCAAAGCCAGGACTGAACACCCACAAACCTTGAGGGATAGATATCCCAAAACTAGGACCAAGCACCCGCAAACCCTGAGAGACAAAGCCATGATCAGGCTCCCGAAAACTAGAGAGGACGATAAAATCCCTAGTTAACAAAGATGAGATGATTCTTTGCCGACGACTCGATAGATAAGATGATTCTATCACAAACCATGGGATGAGATGATCCCCAAAACCCCGGGATGAGATGATTCCCAGCAATCAACAACCTTCGGGATGAGATGATTCCTGAAGTGGAGCACGGGGTGCTCCAACCATTGATACACACCACTCACATCAATTCTTTCAAATTTGGTTGTTCCTTTTTCTTGCGTTTTTTCTTCCTTATTCTCTAAGGACTCATCAACGAGGGACATCTATGAACACCCAAATTTAACCCATGAATATTCCTCTAATTTAGATTTTGGGTATGCTCAAACCATAAGATTAATGAGATGATTTAGTCTTTGGCTAAGGCACACTTAGAATTTATTTTGGTGGAATGCATATTTTAGGAATTGGGGTTTATATGTTTGAACCGTATGATTAATGAGATGATTTAATCTTAGAATAAAAATATGTTAAAGCCTAACTCATTAAAATATTGTCCTATTTTAGTTACTTGGCCTTTCATGTTTATTTTAATCCAATTACAATGAGACGATTTATTTTTGGGTTAAGTATGAATTTGAGGGACTAAGTTATTGAAAAGTGGACTTTTCAAAGTTGAACAGCCCATAAACACATTACTTACAGACTAATTTTAGCTCTAATTTTCCTAAAAAATCAGAGTTAAATCATCCTTTAATGGTAAATGTATTTTTGGTATGATTTGGGCATAAAAAGGGTACTTTATGTGTAATAAATCAATTAGGAGATGATTGGAGGGAGTACTAATCAAGAAAAGAGGTGATTCTAGGTTCATTAGGGGTTAATTATGGGGTGGAATCAAATCAGGGAGGAATTAAGGGAATCCGAGAGCAAAAAAGAAAAGAAACGGGAAAACGCGGGGTGTCAGGCGGCCATGGTGGGATGACCGCCGGCCTCGACGGTCTTGGCACCCATGACCGCCGGCCATGGCGGCCATCTAGTCTATGACTGCCAGCCCTGGCGGTCTTGGCACCCAGGAAAGCCCGATTTTCCCGATTTTCTCCCCTAATTTGATTCTACACGGTTTTGGCCCTGATTTTTGGCTGAGACCTTGGTCATTAAGCAGGTCAAAGACCCTATACACCCCAGAACTCTATAAATAGGACCCCCCACTCACGTTTCAAGGGATCAATCGCTCATTACACACACGCCCCCCACAAGATTTGTTGCTTGGAGAAACTCTACCTCTCCAAGCCTAGAAATATTTCTATAGGCAGAAACTCTGGAGAAAATTCGTGGGAAAGCTTCAAGAAAGAAGCCAACAAGAGGACATCAAGAGGAGATGAAGAGGAGGGAGCAATAATCTAGGAGCCAGGAAGGTGGACAATCCGAGTAGAGGAACAAGATGCGAGCAGTCTTAGAAAATAATTCATACCTCGAGTTCTAGAAGTCAGGTTACTGTAATCTTGGACTCTCTGGAAGGCTAAGAGGGAGATCTACAACTTTTCTGTTAGAATTAGAAGCCGGATCGGTCGTTTTGATTGTCTAAGATCCAGTGGAAATTGACCCATAGATTCTGTCCAACAACTGAGATTTGTGCTCTAATCCCTCTTTGATTGTGAGCCGTATCGATTGCTATTTTCTGATGATTTGATGTTGCGTATGATGATGTGAGTATTGTGATGCCATGAGAAGAACTACGTGGGCTTTGAACCCGGTCGCCGGGATACGTAGGTGGTTTCTAGTGGTGGAAACTCAAGCCCAATTGTTTTTATTTTTTTTTTGTTTCAATTCAATATTTTTTATTTTATGTGATTTGTTTCCACATGGTACACATACTTGCACAAGGCATACTTATGTTCTTCAATTGCACAAAATTTTGTTCCAACATGAATGGGTGCCTAACACCTTCCCATCCATGACGAACCTTCGGGTCCAGCATCTTTGGTTCGTTAATCGGTTGCCTAAATGGAATCATGAAAATTTTTTTCCCAAATTTTCCCTTACAATAAAATTCAGATGGCGACTCTAAAGATGTTGGATGATGGTTAAGAGGAAGGTGTAGGGAATAGGTGAGGAGGCCCAAGTAATTTTCGGTCGAGTCTTCACAGACATAAGTGGCGCCACATTGTAAACACAAAAAGAAAATGTAACACTCAATGATCTTCCCTTTACTCAAAACTCTACTTCTCAGCTGCTTTTCTGACATACCCCGATTAGGCCGAATCACTCATGGCCATTCAGAATATAGCCAAGACAGCAACACCAAGCTAAGGTTTCATGTAGTCGTAAATGGTCCCTAAGGGCACTTGTGAGAAATTATTAATAATTTCTCAAAGCTCACATAGTGAGGAAATAAGATCATATTTCCTACTCCTTAATCGGTCACAAAGCACACATGGTATGAATTCATGTGCCACAGTATTTTCTCCATCCCTCAATGGAGCATATGTCATTAATAACACTGTGTGGGTAATAGTACAAGCACACCTAGTGTTTAACTTGGGTCCACCACTCTACCGTTTTCCAATTGAACCCTACTTAGCTTTTGAACAAACTAGAAAAAACATTACTCTGTTTTATCTTCGATCAATTATGAATGACCTCATCTTGAACAATATCAAGGCAACAATATATTTTAAGTCAGGCTCTTATAGAATAAGTACTCAACTTATTCTTGACTTAAAACTGTCTTACCCCTATGACATACTAAGTCATAGAGCCAGTTACTCGTGTGGGAGAGCTAACCTGTCTATTAGACATATCTTTTTCAATGTGCTTGGCACTAAGCCTCTCATACCATCATATGCACCAAGCATATGCCCAAACATGTACATAACATGTATTCTATATATATGGACGTTTATACAAAACAGCACTGTATAAATCCAATGATTTACTGTAAATATAAAGTTAAGGGAAAGAACAATAATAGAAATTATTGTATTTGATTCCTACTAAACCTATTTTCTCCATTTAAATAACAAATGAGTCTTTCCAAAATAGGTTTGGGGACTTTGTACTAACATATCACCAGTAGGAATATACTTTATATTCACTTCCTTATGTGAAATATCAATGTATTTTTGTCTTGTCTTAGTACCACCAATTCCTCTCACAGGAATATCACCGCATGATTATCACAATAGATAATCAATAAGGAAACTATGCCTCGTGCATTATTCCTAATGGCTAAACTATTTTAGCCATACAATTTTGTACTATAAATGATAGAATTATAAATTCAATTTCTATCATTGACAAGACCATGTTCCCAAGGTGATAAGACTACACATAGTCCAGATCACTACTATAGTCAACACGCATATAAATTTTTAGGAATAACTTATCTTCTTAAAATTTATAATATAGTTTATTATACTCTTAAATACCAAAGTATTTTTCCATGTCTGTCTTCTAATGCCCATATCCATGATTAAATCGGTAACTATGTACCACTCGAACAAGATAACAAATATCTTGTCTTGTATACAACATAGTATACATTGGATTTTACGGCATTAGGATAAGGCACACTTGCCAAGCATAATTTGAGTTTGATAACACTATTATTGGCTAAGGTTATTTCCTATGGCAGTAAATGTATCTATAGGCTTAGAGTCATGCACACAAAATTCCAAGGATCATAATCCTCAAAGTGTAAGCAATTCTCCCTCCATGTCCTTGTGAAGACCCGACCCAAAATCATTTGGGCCTCTTCACCTATTCCTTACACCTTCTTCCTAACCAACACCCAATACCTTTGGAGTTGCCACCTGAGTTTTATTATAGGGCAAAATTCGGGAAAAACCTTTTGTGACTCCATTTAGGCGACCGGTTAGCGAACCAAAGATATTGGGCCCGGGGGTTCGTCATGGATGGGAAGGTGTTAGGCAACCATCCATGTTGGGGCGAAACTTTTTGCAATTGAAGAATACGAGTATGCCTTGTGAAAAAGTGTGTGCAAGGTGTGGAAGCAAACCACAAAGTAATAAAACAAAATTAAAACAAAAGGGAAGAATAAAATAATTAGGCTTGAGTCTCCACCACTAGAGACCACCTACGTACCCCGGCGACCGGGTTCAAAGTCCACGTAGTTCTTGTGTCCACATCACAGCAATCACATCATCAATTTCATCAACAAATCCTCAGCAAATGATTAACACAAAAAGGGTATAGTGTTACCTCTTGTAGCCCTCCTCTAGCTCCTTGAATTGGATTTCGTATTCTCTACCCATCTTCTTACCGTTCCTTAGCTCAATTGTTAATCCCCTCTTGCTCTACCCATGCTGGATCATTGTTGATGCTTCCCAGGAAATTTCACCAGAGTTTCTGCCTATAAAGAGATTTCTAAGCTTAGAAAAGTAGAGTTTCTGCAAGCAAATAAAGCTTATGGGGTGTGTGTGTAAATGACTGATTGATCCCTTGAAATATGTGGGAGGTCCTATTTATAGTGTTCTATGGTGTACAGGGGCGTGGACCTGCTTAATGACCAAGGTTTCAGCCAAAAATCTGGGTCAAAACCGCTAGAATCAAATTAAGGGCGAAAATCGAAGAAATCGGGCTTTTCTAGGTGCCAAGACTGCCAGGGCAAGCGGTCATGGACTGAATGGCTGCCAAGCCCAGCAGTCATGGGTGTCAAGACCACCCGGCACCCCGCATTTCCCCCCATTCTTTCCTTTTTTACTCCCGGTTTCCCTTAATTCCTCCCTGATTTGATTCCACCGCGTAATTAACCCCTAATCAACCTAGAATCACCTCTTTTCTTGATTAGTACTTCCCCCAATCATCTCCTAATTGATTGATCACACACTATGTCCTTATTTTATGCCCAAATCATACCAAAAGCACATTTACCATTAAAGGAAGAATTAACTCTGATTTTCTACGAAAATCAAAGCTAAAATTAGTCTACAAGTAATGTGTTTATGGGTTGTTCAACTCTAGAAAGTCCACATTTAATTAACTTAGGCCCTCAAATTCATCCTTAACCTATAAATAAATCATCTCATTATAATCGGGTTAAAATAAACAAGAAAGCTCAAATAAATAAAATAGGATAATATTTCAATGAACTGTACTTTGGTATATTTTTAACCTAAGATTAAATCCTCTCATTAATCCTAAGGCTCAAACATATAAACTCCAATTCATAAAATATGCATTCCACTAAAATAAATTCCAAGTATGCCTTAGCCAAAGACCATATCATCTCATTAATCTTATGGTTTGAGCATACCCAAAATCTAAATTAGAGGAATATTCATGGATCAAATTTGGATGTTCACAGTCCTACATTTCGAAAAAGGAAGGACAACTAAGAGTATAGATACAAGGAAATCCTTATAATTTCCAGCCAATAATGTGACGTGGACGTAAGGTAATGAAGTAACTTATGACTTGTTGATCTCGATATAATGGTCAGCATCTCTCATTACAAAAGTGAAGATGTCTTGGTTCTACAAAACCATAGGAACCATTATGTAGAAGATTTATAGAGTCCAAAAATGGATCTGAATAGGCAATACACTAAGTATCCTTTCCCTTTTACAGTAAAAAACACCTAGTTTATTGATGTGTTTTATTTACGCGTGACTCTTTTAAATTTATAATTCTTGATCAATTCACAACACAACACACAAATAACTCACGAGTAAACGCAACGATTGATAACTGCATGCGCACAGTGTACTATGTAGTGTAGTAGTCTAATCAAGGTCGATCCACGGAACAAGGGAAATAAGTACCATCTAAATAACAACTTATGATTATCTAGGCAAATCAATCAAAAGATGGTGTAGGGAGATGTCGACTAGGCTAGAAGAAAAAGAAATAAAATTGCAAACTTAATCTAAAGTGTGGTTCTATCAATATCTAAAGCAATCTAGGAAATCGGGGTTCACGTAATTACTTTCTAGGTTTATTATTCATGGAGTCGATATCTACTGTTGATGTGTGATTGTGGGCAATTGTTTCTATTGACTTAATCCTCAGCTCTCGAATGTTGAATCAAATATTTAACAAATATTACTACCTAGCTCTCGCATAGCCTAGCATCAATACTAAACTCATTAAGCACAAAACAATCAATCAAGCCCTAAGAAACTATCTGCTCTCGCATATTTTAGCATCAATCAATCTATGTTCTTCTAGGTATCATCATATAAATCATGCAGCTCTAGTATGTTGCAATCAATAAGAGTCAATCCAAAGTAGATATAAATTCGGCACACATAGATTGAACAATCAACACAATCAATTGAGTAAACATCAATCCATAGATAATAAAACCATAGAAGTAATTGGCTACATCCCTATTCCTAGATTAGAGAAATAGTTCATCAAAATAAAATAGGAAATCATCAATTTCTCACAAGAATTCATCAAGTAAAAAATTAAACAGAAATTAAATCGAAAAGAGGAAGAAGTAGTGAAGTCGGGTAGCCGATTTGTGTTTGTGATGATGGCGTCGATTTGCGCTCTCCTGGTCTCGATTTTTGCTGCAATTGAACTGGTGATTCTGTGACTTTAAACCTTCAAATATTGCTGGAAAATGTTGAATTATTGTGGAGAATAACCTTTGAAATTGGATGACGAATTCGGCACCACCTAGAGGATCCAAAAGAGTGAAAAACCTAACCCAACTAGTGAGTGTAACCTAATAACTAACCAATTCGGCAGAGCCTCGCCCTTGACTTCTGCCTCCTAAGTATGTCGACCTAGGGAGTCCTTTTATACTGACTTTAGATGCTGGAAGTCGGTGGGGCTCTCCTACATTGAATGGAAATTGAATTCTTGACTTGCACTCCAAATTGGACTTTTGCCTTTTTTTCTCACCCGAAATTTGCATGCCACTTAACTCCTAGAAGACGTCCGAACTGGGCATTGGACTCTTCTGCAAAGTTCTAGATACTTCTCTCAGCTTTCTTTTCATAAAAAGAACTCTTCAATTGGACTTTTGTATCTCAAAATATCGCCGAAAAACTGGGCCTGGGTCGGCACAGAAAAATCTGCATCCTGGGCTGGATTAAAATAATTACTGCTCCTTGTAGACTCGTCCAAAAATTATGAAATTTAACCCATAGAAAGCTCTAGAAATCCTGTCCCAAGAGCTTATGAAAAAAATTTAAGATCAAATGCAAAGAAAGAAAGAAAATCTCATGAAAAAGCATCCATGCCACAGTCAGACTTACCCGCACAAGCTTTCACACAAATCACTTAGCAAAAATCAACTACCCTGCATTCAAGAATGAATTAACGTCATGAAAATTCGAAAGACTAGTCCCATAGGCAAATTCCTGAACTTAACTCCACTATTATGAATAAACACTCTCAAAAAGATCAATAGGACTTTACAAAGGGTTGTAATGGGGTCTTGGGTAAATGTTGATCAAAGAAAAGGTGTATAGGGAATCTCAAAGTTCAAAAATTCACTTAAGACAAGATTGCAATTTGCAATATCAAGACGTTGAAAAGATTCTTAAAGTGCAAGTCTTAAAATAACATCCATCTTGTGATCATCAGAAGAAATTCAACATGTTTTAGGAACACCGATTTACTGCGCAATTTCCATCTTTTTTTTTTGGATCTTTCTGAAAATTTTTCTATTTTCTTAATCGACTTTGCCAATTTTTTTATCTTTTTTTTTTTGTGCTTGTCGTTCTATAAAATATTTGAAACAATTGAAAGTGCAAACATCTCCAACGCATAGATTTTCTTGGATGTGAAAAGATACGGTACAATTGCACTTATCATAGAAAGAATCTTGATAAAAACATAGAACAAAAATTTCTTAAGGAACTTTGAAAAATAGGGTATGGATAATGAAAGAAAAGAATGGTAGCTATAAGGTTTCAAAGGATTTTAGGTGGGTAAATGTGGGTAAAGAAAGAAAAATTAGCTACCATGATTTAGGCTCAAAGGGGTTAAACAAGGGATAATGATAAAGGGTAGACTTTTTATTGGCTTGTTGGTTTAAACAAAGAATACCTAAATCATCTCTTTCATTGAGCATCTATGAGAAAAATTCGCTTTGAAAAGTTCTGAAAACTTGTTCTAGGACATATATATTAACGTCAAAAATTTTGAAAAATAATGCGTAGGGTGTCGAAAAATGTTAAGCAAAGAATGCTAGAACTTGCATGAATTCATCATAACTAAACATAAACACAAGATCAATAAAAAATCAAACTTCTTGCATCTAAAAGAAAAAGATTTCAAAAACTCAAAGTAACTCTCTTGCTTATCCATCAACAAAAACAATAGAATGGTAGTTTTGGAAAGAATTTGAAAAATAAAGAGAAATCTTTTTGGTATTTTCGAAAATTTTTATTTTTTGTCAATTTTTATTTTTTTGAAAACAAAATTTGGAAACCAATTTTGAAAAATAAAGTTGAAAAGGATTTTGAAAACAATTTTTTGAAAAAGTAATGGCTTTTTACTAAGTAATCTAAAATAAAAAATATGCATACTCAATATATTAAAGTAAAAAAATTGCTCTTTATTGACACTAAACAAAAACAAACAAATTGCAAAGAAATTTGTTCCCCCTCCTCAAACTTAAATCGGACAATGTCCTCATTGGCCAAGAAAGAAAAGAAACAAAGAATAAAAAGATAGGCATATAGGAGAGGCACTCTCCTCAAATTTAGATCGAAGCATGTATAGCTGATAACAAAAGATAATCCAAGTAAGAGAGAAAGTAAGATTCAACCATAAGAGAGATAGAGAAATCGAAATTGCATTGCCACTAGGTGTTCATGACATCGAAATTAAACACAATTGACATGAAATTTAAATTGTCACGAGGATGACTAGCATGTACTGCATCCTATAAAATTAAAGACATAAAGCAATAAAAATACAACACATAGAATGATGACGCATGAAACTACTCGGCAAGTTTGTTCTAAATGTTCTCTAGCTTCTTCCTAAATTGCGCGATGGTCTTCTCTTGTTCGTCCAATTTTCTGCACATGACTCTCCCTAACTTATGAACAATGTCAACCAACTTATCCATTTGAGAGTGTAATTCGCCGGTGGTCTTGTTTAGATTGGCGATGCCATCGACTTGAGCTTCCCATCCCATGAGAAAGTCGAAGATGTTGGAGGAATCGGACTCCACGGATGATGTTGACGATGGTGGCTTACGGTGGATCAGTTTCATGCTAACACAAAAGTATTCCTCATCAACCTCTTCTTCATCACTAAAAGGATATGGATCAATGGGTTCATGGAGTTCTAAGGCCACTACTGCGGCTACATGCTTTTGCACAATCTCAATCGCGGGGTTAGAAGGGGTCAAAGTGTAGAGATCTAGGTTAATTGCTAAGAATTTCGCAATATGAGTGATCAACCCTCCTCATGCTGTCTCTCCTTCTCCTTTGCAAATATGAGCAAAATTTTTCAGCAACCAAAGTCCTCCATTGAGTTTGTCCCCGTGTACCATGCAAAAGAGTACAAAAAGCTCATCACATTGCACCTTGTGTGCATCTTTGGTTCTTCCAAAGATAGAGTGTGCCAAAACTCTTTGTAAATACCTCAGTGCATTTTTCTTAATGCACAAGTCATTAGCTAAGCCATTCAAGCACGCATATGAAGCACTGCAAAGTGTATTCCACATGACACTTGCATTGAAGCTACAGCTAGGAACTCGCCATCCTTCGGCATCAAAGCCAAAAATCTTGTTGAAATCAATTAAGCTCATCTCATAATCTTTCCATGCAAACCAAAACTTGACATAGCCAGGATCATGAATGTCCTTGAGATCCACCTCATACCCAAAAGTAGCGAGAAACTCATAAGTAAGCTCCTCGTTTGACGGCTCCCTAATCTTGCAAAAATCGACTAGTCCTATGTTGGCAAGGTACTTGCCAATCGGCTCCTCAAGATTGTAAGATTCAACCACCTAAAAATCAATGTACCTCGTAGGAATTAGAGGCCTCCTAATCAGCTTGTCAAACCTAGCGCGATTCTCCTCAGAAATCCATCCCCGGATTGTACTCGGTAAACTTAGGCGTAGGCATAAAGCGCGGGGTATGGTCGGTGATGGTGAAGTTGGGTCGGCAAAGGGTTTGTGTTGGCCGTCCTAGGGTTGTTCTTGGGAAAAGTCATCTTGAACTAGGGCTAAAGAGAGTAGGAGACTAAAAGAAAAATCAAAGAAAAACCTAAAACGTGCTAGGGAAGTAAAATCGGCACTAGGGTATGAATGTCTAGAGCTTGAATGGTTTGGTGTGGAAAAATATGGGGGGTATGGGTGTGTATTTATAGGCTTTAGAGGCGGCGGAAAAGGGTGTGTTGGTGTCGACTTCTAGTCCTATAGGTACTAGAAATCCTTCTCAAACTAGTCATCAAAGTGGGTGTGTACTAGGAATCCTATTTCTCCAAGGATTAGAAAATCCCTAAATAAATAAAACAAAAACTAAATCCTAATCCTAAAAACTAAAGGAATACTAACCTATATATATTTTTGGTGGGTCTAGGACTAACTAAAAAAAATCGCAAATGGGTGCTTCTAAAAATCCAAGTTGGCGCATGGGCTCCCTATGCTCTCGGGTTGGTGCTGTTGCGGGCATGCCTTTGGTGCATCTCGGGCGCGCCTTTGGCTTGCTGGTTGGCGCGCCTGCGGGTTCGCCGGTGGGTGTGCCGATTGGTGCTCTCGGGTGCGCCTTGGTACATCTGTAGGTGCGTTCGACGTGGCTGGCGGGTGCGCCTGACCTGCGCATTGGCGCGCCTTGGTGCGTGCTTATGCGCGGGTTGGTGTGCCTTTCGTAGCCCGTGGGCGCGCTAATTGTCCTCCTTGTGCGCCACTGTGCACTAATCGGTATATCCTAACCCAAATTTTTATTTCCCGATTTTTTTTGTTTTTCCGTTTTTTTGTGTTTTACAATTTTTTTATTTTTATCTTTTTAATGAATCATGAAAAAGTAAAAAATCCTAAGGTGCTAGAAATATAAAGAAAATCCTAAAATCTAATCCTAAAAATTGTCTCCTCTAATTTAGCCTAGGTGTATTATGAGCTTGCCATCGGAACCTAAGGGTATGTGTTAAATGTATATGAATACATCAAACAAATAAAATCCAACAAAGCACTCAAGCAAATCATCACACAAATTAGGTAGAAAAGTAAAAGTTTGAGTTTAAGAAAAACTTCTCCGGTTAATTTGATGAAGAATTCGTCTCGACCCTTCCTCAATGTGGTTGATTTCTCCTCGAAAAATTCCTCCTTCTTGCAATTTGCATAGACTCAAAAAACAAAAACAAAAACTAATAAAAATAAAAGACTCAAAATACTAAAACTACCTTAAATTGTGGGTTGCCTCCCACAAAGCGCTTCTTTATTGTCGTCTTAGCTAGACTGGATGGATGGCGGTTATGGTGGATCATGAAGCATTTCGGTGAATCGCCTCCCATGAAAATCCCCTTGATTGTAGACTTTCAGCCTTTGACCATTCATTTTGAAAATTCCACTTCTTCCACTCCATATATCTACTGCTCCACGCTGATAGACCTTCTTTACAACAAAAGGTCCCGACCATCTCGACCTCAGCTTCCCAGGAAATAACTTCAATCTTGAATTGTATAGCAAAACTTGGTCACCTTCTTTGATTTCGCGCTGAATGATGTGTTTATCATGCCATCTCTTTGTTCTTTCTTTGTAGATCCTCGTATTTTGATAGGCATCTAATCGCAACTCTTCAAGCTCATCAAGTTGAAGTAAAGGCCTTTCCCCAACTTTCTTCAAATCGAAATTTAGAGCTTTAATTGCCCAATAAGCTTTGTGCTGGATCTCTACAGGAAAATGACATGACTTACCATAGACCAACTTGTAGGGAGTGGTCCCTACTGGTGTCTTATATGCAGTTCGGTATGCCCATAGTGCATCGTCTATTTTTGATGACCAATCCTTCCGGTTAGGATTCACTATCTTCTCTAGTATCCTCTTTATTTCCCAGTTAGAAACCTCAGCTTGTCCACTTGTCTGTGGATGATATGGTGTCGCAATTTTGTGCTTCACTCCGTACTTTCTCAACAACTCCTCAAATTTCATACTGCAAAAGTGTGTCTCTCCATCACTAATGATTGGCGTGGAGTACCAAATCTGTTGAAAATATTCTTTCTGAGGAAATTAATAACTATCTTCCCATCATCATGAGGCACTGGGACTGCTTCTACCCATTTAGATACGTAGTCTACCGCAACTAGGATGTATCGATTGTTGAATGATGCGGGGAATGGCCCCATACAATCCATACCCCAAAAGTCGAATAGCCCTACTTCTTGAATTCCTTGTTGCAGCATCTCGTTCCTTCTGCTGATATTTCCTGCTCGTTGGCATTTGTCGCATGCTTTTACAAAAGATTTTGCATCAGAAAACATCGAAGGCCAGTAAAATCCCTATTGCAATACCTTCGTGGCAGTCTTCCATGCGCCGAAATGTCCTCCATAAGGTGCGGCATGACACTGCTCCAGAATTGCTCTGGTTTCATCTTCAGGTATGCATCTCCGAATAATGTTGTCATTGCACCTCTTGAAAAGTAGCGGTTCTTCCCAAAAATAATCTCTCACATCGGCAAGAAATTTCTTCTTTTGATGCCATAAAATCCCCGGTGGTAGAATTCCGCTTACGAGGTAGTTGACGAAATCGGCATACCAAGGAGCTTCTTCTGTAGAAATCTCATTTACCACGGCGAGGAAATCGTCTGGCAGTGCGTCATTGATCGGTTTCTCCTCTTCTTGCTTCTAGTCTTTCACAGCATCATCATTAGAATCAATTCGGAAACAACTGTCTTCTTCAAGTTGTCCTTCGGTACCACAGAAAACATTCAACTCGATTTTCTCATTCCCATTCCTCAAATTAAGCTTTCCATTATGGACATCAATTTGAGCTCCAACAGTAGCTAAGAAAGGCCTCCCAAGAATAATCGGCATTTGAAAATCAATCTTCATGTCGAGTACCACAAAATCGACTGGCGAAAAGAACTTCCCAACCTTGACTGGAATATCCTCCAATATCCCCACTGGATATTTGACAGATCGATCCGCAAGCTGAAGAGAGAAGGTAGTCGGCTTCATATCTCCAATATCTAGCTTCTCAGCAATTCGCTTTGGAATAAGACTAACACTGGCTCCTAAATCACATAGAGCTCGCTCAATGCACATAGAACCAATATTGCAAGGAATAGAGAAACTTCCAGGGTCCTTCAGTTTCGGCGGCAGCTTGCTCTGCAGGATTGCACTGCACTCCTCCGTCAAAGCCACTGTCTCGTAATCTTCTAGCTTCCTTTTCCTAGAAAGAATTTCCTTGAGAAATTCAGCATAAGCAGGCATTTGAGAAATTACTTCAGTAAATGGAACATTAATCTGCAATTTCTTTAAATGTTCAAGAAATCTCCCGAATTGTTCGTCTTTTTTGTCCTGCTGAAGTCGCTGAGGGAATGCAACCGGTGGTTCATATTCTTTCACTTTAGGCTATATCTCCATCGGTTGCTCTCTTTTCTGCTTAGCTAGCTTCCACTCGTGAATCTACTTCTCTTGCTCTTGCTTCTTTTCCTCTGCTCCCTTTTCAGGTAACTGCTTCTCCACTTTCGGTTGCTCATCTTCTTCCTCTTGCTTAATGATGGTGTCGGGTTCATCTTCTTTAGGTGGATAGGGATCATCTAACTGCTTTTAGCTTCTAAGTGCTACAGCCTTGACTTGCTCTCTCGGATTGACTGTGGGCTGTTCCAGTAGGTTTCCTGGTGTCCTCATAATCGCCTTTGCTTACTGCGTAAGTTACGTCTCAAGCATCTTCGAGTGAGTCTCCATATTCGCCATCCGATTGTTGAATCCTTGCATCATCTCCGTTTGCATACGTTGAGTCTCCATTATGGCTTTCATCATAGATGTAAGATCCATGTCTTGATTCTTCAGAATTTGCATGCTTGAACTCTTCTGCCCATAATCGTTCCTTTGAAAACCGCCTTGCTGGTTCGGGTTGGTTTCCCTCCATGAGAAATTAGGATGATTCCTCCATTCCGGATTGTATGTGTTGGTGTAGGGTCCTCGTTGTTGTTGGTGTTGATGAATGTAATTCATCTGCTCATTCGTCAACTCGTCTTCGGTCAGACAATTCATTGAATTGTGTCCAGCACCTGCACATTTATCACATATTAAACTCGACATAACAGCAGCAACACATCATTTTACCTGTTGACTCAAAGAATCTAGCTTCGAATTAATCATTGTCACTGTCTCCACTTCCAGAATTCCAGCTACTCGCTTGTTGTGTGATCGTGAAGAGCTCTGGTAACTTTTACTCGCCGTCGTGTCCAACTTTTGATACGCCACTTCTGGTGCTTGCGCCATGAATGCCCCTCCTGAAGTTGCGTCCAAACTCATACGCAATGGCTCATTTAAACCATTAAAGAAAGATTGAACTACAAGCCATTCGGGTAATCCATGTTGTGGGCATCCTTGAATAAGATCCTTGTAAGGTTCCCAAGCTTCATAGAAACTTTCTCCATTGAATTGAGTGAATGATGTAATCTTGCTCCAGATACGTGCTGCTTTATCAGGTGGATAGTATTTTGCAAGAAAAGCCTTTGAAAGCTCCTCCCACGTCTTGTATGTTCCAGCTGCTCCTGATTTCAACCACTTCTTAGCCTTGCCTTGCAAAGAAAACGGGAATAAATGAAGTCAAATTGCATCATCAGTCACTCCATTGATCTTCATCAAATCACAAATCTCCGTAAACGTCTGTAGAAGTTGATTCGGGTCCTCATTATCCAAGCCTCCAAATTGTTCCTGTTGTACCATGTGAATGAGTGTTGTCTTTAGTTCGAAATTGTTGGCATTGATCGCTGGCCTTGCAATGCTCGACTACACCATATCCAAACTCGGTGTTGTGTAGTCATGCAATTTTTTGTTTCTTTCTTCTGCCATGATGACTGTCTCGAAATAATCTGCTACAACTTTTTCTTCCTCTTCTATTTCAGTTTCTTGAAGAAACTCCACAGGCTCCACGACTTGCTTCCGCTTCCCCTTGTTTGCGCATAGTTGCTTGTGTAAGGTTCTCTCGATCTCCGGATTGATCTCAGGAATTGGACTAGATGAAGCACCGCATCTTGTCTTGGGCATCAAACAAAAATCGACAACACTATATAAAATAGAAAAACAAAAATTGATTAAAGAAAATAAAAAAACTAATGCAAAAAATAAAAACCTAAAGTAATCTAGCTGCAATCTCAATAATATTAAAACCGTCTGTTCCCCGGCAACGGCGCCAGAAAGCTTTGATGCGTTTTATTTACGTGTGACTCTTCCAAATTTATAATTCTTGATCAATTTAGAACACGACACACAAATAACTCACGAGTAAAGGCAACGATTGTTAACTGCAAGCGCACAGTGTACTATGTAGTGTAGTAGTCTAATCAAGGTCGATCTACGGAACAAGGGAAATAAGTACTATCTAAATAACAACTTAAGATTATCTAGACAAATCAATCAAAAGATGGTGTAGGGTGATGTCGGCTAGGCTAGAAGGAAAAGAAATAAAATCGCAAGCTTAGTCTAAATTGTGGTTCTATCAATGTCTAAAGCAATCTAGGAAATCGGGGTTCACGCAATTACTTTCTAGGTTTATTATTCATGGAGTCGATATCTACTGTTGATGTGTGATTGTGGGCAATTGTTTCTGATGTCTTAATCCTCAGCTCTCGCTTGTTGAATCAAATATTCAACAAAGATTACTACCTAGCTCTCGCATAGCCTAGCATCAATACTAAACTCATCAATAACAAAACAATCAATCAAGCCCTAAGAAACTATCAGCTCTCACATATTTTAGCATCAATCAATCTATGTTCTTCTAGGTATCGTCATATAAATCATGCAGCTCTCGCATGTTGCAATCAATAAGAGTCATTCCAAAGTAGATATAAATTCGGCACACATAGATTGAACAATCAACACAATCAATTGAATAAACATCAATCCATAGATAATAAAACCATACAAGTAATTGGCTACATCCCTAATCCTAGATTAGAGAATTAGTTCGTCGTAATAAAATAGAAAATCATCAAAATCTCACAAGAATTCATCAAGTAAAAAATTAAACAGAAAGTAAATCGAAAAGAGGAAGAAGTAGTGAAGTAGGGTAGCCGATTTGTATTGGTGATGATGGCGTCGACTTGTGCTCTCCTGGTGTCGAGTTCTGCTGCAATCGGACTGGTGATTCTATGACTTTAAACCTTCAAATCTTGCTGGAAAAATTTTGAATTGTTGTGGGGAATAACCTTTGAAATTAAATGAGGATTTCGGCACCACTCTAGAGGATCCAAAAGAGTGAAAACCCTAACCCTACTAGTGTGCGTAATCTAATAACTAACCAATTCGGCAGAGCTTCGCCCTCTGACTTCTGCCTCCTGAATATGTCAACCTAGGGGTCCTTTTATACTGACTTTAGCAGCTGGAAGTCGGTGGGGCTCTCCTAAATTGAATGGAAATTGAATTCTTGACTTGCACTCCGAGTTAGACTGTTGCCAGTTTTCTGACCCGAAACTTGCACGCCACTTAACTCCTAGAAGGCGTCTGAACTGGGCGTTGGGCTCTTCTACAAAATTCTAGATAATTATTACAGATTTCTTTTCATAGAAATAATTCTTCAATTGGACTTCTGTAGCTCAAGATATTGCCAAAACACTGGGCCTGGGTCAGCACAGAAAAATCTGCATCCTAGGCTAGATTAAAATAATTACTGCTCCTTGTTGACTCGTCCAAAAATTATGAAATTTAATCCATAGAAAGATCTGGAAGTCTAGTTTTGACTCTAATTAGTCTCACTTAATTTCAATGCCTAGAACTCCCGAAATCTTGAAAATAGTCGGCTATGCTCACTGTAGAAAGTTTCCTAAATTGGGTCTGGTTTCCAAACTTGGCTAAAAAGCTTCCATTCTTCAATAAAAACTATAAATTCCTGATAAAAACACTTAATCAGCAAAATTGAAGTACTGATTGATACAATGCATAAAAACACACAATAATATAAAGATTATACACACAATTGACCAAGAATACATAGTAAAAGCCATTCAAAGCGATCATAAAAACACTAACACTTAGATGTTATCATTTATTGCTTGTAAATTTCCTCTAGCTTTCCACTAAGGAAAGTAATTCTTACTTCCACTTGATGTAATTTGAGATCAAGCACATCCACTGGCTTCTCAGCACCTAGCATGATATTTAGAAAACTCATTTGTTCCCGAAAGCCTTACATCATTTACCAACACTCAAATTTTGGTTTGATTGCATGAAGTATAACTCATGTCGTTTTAATCCATTCATCCTTAGTCTTATAAGAAACTACCTTTTAGGTTCCCCTCTACAAAACAGGTTACACTATGAGAGCCTTTTGGTACACTTGATCAGTACCGTCGATCTAAAGTGTCGTCTCGGTTCCATACCGTGACCACTTTTTAAGGTTGTGGATTTAATGAAACAAATTCAGTATAATTCAATTGCTCCCACTAGGATCAAGATTCTTGTGGACACATCAATACTTAACTGATTTATCCTATTTTTTATATTGACTTTTCTTGAAAAACACATTTTCCAAAAACATTTTGGAGGACATCAGGCTATCGTAAACATTTTGTTGTGGAGTTTTGAGATTAATTAAATATTCAACTAATCCTACTTCATCAAATATTTATATAAACCAATCATACAAATATCATGGCTCTATATAACTGGTTTGATACAACTATCAAGCTGATTTTCCACATGGTTCATAAATCGTCAATGGCACTTAATAGCCCAAGACTTATAAAAATCGATATGAGTGATGAAATAGTAGGCACTACGCCTTGTCCTCACATTCAATTCGACCACATATGTCAAAATGGATTAATTGCTAATGATATTTTGCTCTTTAGTGTAATTCGGAATGATTTTCTTGTCACCTTCCCCTCATGAAAGAACACACATAATTGAAGTTCAATCTTGAGAATGAACCCATTAAGCACGCATTGGCGAGACGGTTAATTCTTTATTGATCCGTATGATCAAAAATAGAATGACATACCTTCACATCATCATTCACATAGAATGAAGATAGAAATAGGGGAAGTCTGGAATTATTTAAAACATATTATTTATCCAGAGAAACAAGATAATTATACTAAAAAGTATACCCATAAAGGTTAGTATAGTAGAACAAATCTACTCCTACTAGATACAAGGTTTGGTCATATCCGATGAACAAAAAATATATCATGTAGGTTTAGGATTTTGACTGTTACACAACCAGTTTAATCTTTAAAATTTCTCCTCAGAGTTAGTTTCCTACATGAACTCATTTTGATTCAATCGAAATTTGACAATAATAAATAAATGATCCTGGATCATATATTACACAATTTGTGGATACTGAATCAACTATCCAATTGATGATTGATTCAAGTTACAAACAGTACTAAACTCTCTGTATTTTAAGAAAAACATACCTTCTTAAAAATGATGCACATGGCGCCAAAATATATTTGTTATCCACAGTTAAAGCGCTTAGCTTTGCCTTGTTTTAACCATCTGGATAAATAGGAACTTTTTTCCATTATCCCAATTAAATTTATTTCCTTCTTTGATTTTTACCACTTTTGTCAGAAAGACATATACTTATCAATTGGTACTATTACCAATATAAGCGTTTTTAGCCACAAAGGTATTTATTTGTGTAGTCCTATTGGCCACCCATAGGTATCCCACATCTTGCTCAAAATGACAAACAACATTGTCAGAAGTAGTGGTAAAAATAAATGAAAGTTGGAACATCTTTGTTCCCTACCAAGTAAGTGACCATTATCACTTACTCCTGTCTAAGTTTGGTTAGGGACACACCGCCAAACTTAATTTTAAAGGTAATCCAAAAGTTATAAAAATTTTGGATTCTAATAGCAACACACATAGTGTGAGAAAGAATTGTTTCCTCTTGCTCATAAGCTAAAGGTTTCTCTCTACCTTTTGTAGACTCACCCTTTACAGTTTTTCAGAGCACAAAATATCATAGTAATCCAACATATTGGATTTTCTTGCCTTTGAAACATTACAAATACCATCATAAAAATTTCTCAACTTATGAGGTTTAATGATGATATTATTTCTTACAACAATCAATAATAAACTGTAACACATTGTATTAAAATCAAATAAAATCACATAAGTGCAAAGAGGATGCCTCATCATACATACAAGAATAATTTATGCTTCATACAATAAATAAAATAAATAGCTAACATCCTTCTAAGCACAAAATCGAAAAACCCATCAAAGTGCATCATCATTCATACTTAAACGAACAATTAACTATTGCATATTATTGAACATTATAAAGCAATTTAAACTCCCACTAGGAATAAACACTAAGTTTTTCCTTAACTGAGAAATAGATAATGTAACAGTTCGGGTAAAAATTTGTATTTTTACCGGGATTGTAAAAGTCGTTATACAGTGATTTACCGTTGAATTTAATCTTGGGTAATTAATTCAAGGTAATTCGGGCATCGCTTTTCGAAACCGAGTCTTTTACTGCGCTCGAGATTTTTCCCTGGATTTTACGGACCAAAGTTGGTATTTTTCGGGTCCAGAAATCCTCAGAAAAATCACACCGGAAAATAACTAAGGGGGTATGCAGTTATTTTCTGGTCCGGTTTGGACACGCCTGCATTATTGAGGCAATAATGCAGGCGGCGCCTTTTCTTTTTCTCCTGTGTCACCCGTGATTTTCTGCATCGCCTAACTCTCGTTTTTTTTTTCTTCCCAGCTCCCAGTGCACCACACCATGCCAGCCTCCACACCTTCATCATCTCCTCTGCTTCCTCTCTTCCTCCTCTACCTTGAACACCACCAGCCGCCGACCACCGAGGCCACCCCGAGCCACCACCACACCGCCATCTCCTCCTTCCCGTCTTCGCTGTACCTCCACCAAGACCACCACAGCACTGCCTCTTTTCTTCTTTCCTTTCTCCTCCACGCCCGCCGGTTGCCGCCGCCGTCGTGCCAAGCCAGCAGCGCAGCCGGCCGGACGAGACGATCTAGCAAGGCGACCGCCTCCTCGACTGCTCGCGACGACCGCTGCAACTCCTCCTGCCACCAGCGCTGCCGCTCCTCCCTGCTGCACACCAAGACGCGCCTCCACCTCCGCCGTCTCTTTCTTCCCGTGCTGCCACCACCGCATGCAACCACGCCGCTTGTCGCCTTCCTTCCCCTTCGCGCCTCTGCCTGTGTGTTGCTGCCTCGTCTGCCTCCGTTCCCGCGCCGCCATCGGGTTGACACGTTTGTGGCGGGTTTGACCCGAATTCGTCTGGGCTGACCGGTTGGGTTACGGTTTGACCGTGGGTTTGGGCTGCTGACCTGGGCCTACCGCGTGGGCCTGCACCTGGGTTCCTGTTGGGGCCTGGGTTGGCACTGTACAAGGCCTGGGCTGAGACTATTTGGCCAAGTCCGGGAATTTAAAAAAATAATAACAAATAATAATAATAACTATTATCTGAGAATAAAATATACATAAATGTATTATGGAATATATATTTTCTGGGAAAAATAAATATATAGCATATGGTTATATTTTGTGAAAATAAATAAAGTAATTATCATGTTATATTATTTTGAAGAAACTAAGGTAATTATGTTATGGTTATTTTAATAATAATATGGTAAGAATGAGTTATAGTATTTTGGAAAATATATATATATGAAGTATATGAATATGTTTTACTGGAAAAAAAATAAAATGATATCACTAACATTATTTTGAGAAAATGTAATTATAAATATGAATTTCCTTTGAAAAATTATTATAAGAGTAAATAATTTTAGAAAAGGGGTATATATACTATGAAATTGTTTTGGAAATAAATATGGTATTGTATATTCTGGGGAATATTTCACTAAGTATATATAATAATACCTTTTTGAAAAAAATAAAATAATAATGTTTGGTAATTATATTTTGGCAAGTATAATAATTTTATGGAGATGATGACGTATAACCGAGGGGGTTTAATTTACAATTTATGGCATCATAGCAAACCAATTATGTGCATTTATGTGAGCATGTTGTTTTGTTGTATAGGTTTTGATATCGGGCAGTTCTCTGAGGAACCGGCTTTGGACCAGTTGATATTTTCAAAGTTGAGTAATCAGCTAAGGTGAGGATGGATTTCCTTTGATATGTGCCTATATTACTCGGTTTTTGTGTTTGATGATTGTTGCACTGTTGAGTGTTGCATTTGCTGTAGTTTGATTCGGGATGTTTATCCTAGTGCCTCGATTAATTTTGGGATGTTTATCCCCATGATTTGATTTTGGGATGTTTATCCCCGTGCATTGAGTTTTGGGATGTTTATCCCTGTGTCTTTTTGGTATAAAGAATAATGGATTAAATAATAAAATGTGATAAGGATGTCGATTCTTGGTTTTGGATTGGGATGTCTATCCCAGTGTTTTGGTTAGGGATGTTGATCCCTGAGGTTTGGTATTTGGATGATGATGATATAATTGTCGCGTGGTAAGTAGAGGTACGACCGGATGGTTAGAGACTGTTTTGTGGTGGCCATGATCTGGGTTAGTTGTGATGGGCATGTTGATACCGGTTTGATTGGGATGTTGATCCCTGAGATTTGTTATTAGGATGTTGATCCCGGGTTCTTTTTGATATGGCACCAAGAACAGGTTGATAACCTGGTACGACCCTAGCTTAACCATGACGGGGCCCAGAAAGATAAAATTGGAAATTGGATTTTGTTTAAGTCTTTTTGGTCTTGGACCAGTTTTGGGTCGAGTCTTTTGGATTGGTATATTTTGGCTGTTATGCTTGTTTTCGACCTTGAGTATTTTATAGTGTTGCATATTGACTGTCTATCCATGATTGTACTTAAATTTACCGGTGAGCACTTCGGACTCACCCCTCACCTGCAGGCTTTCATCCCGTAGGTTGGGTTATTTGTGGTTCAGGTATGATGCATTCCAGACAGGCTGTGGCGTTATCCCTCAGACAAGACTCGGATCCATTAGATTGCATCTGGGGTTTTGCATATGTTGTTTATGAGATTAAAATTGCTTCCGCTGTGTTGTTGTTGATGTCCCCGAGGTCGGGCGACGTGTTTTGATGTTGGGCCGTTGGGCCGGTTTCTTTGATATATTCATTGATATTATCTTTGGGCCATTGGGCTGTGTATCGTGTTGTATTTACTGTTGTACAGTTTCGGCACGTATTTACTGAGACTGGTAAATACGGGTCGGGGCGTCTCAGATAATTAGTATAATTATCTAATTTTATGAGAGCACTTATTTTATTCCAAAACTCAACACATAGTTGAATTCAAGAATAAAAATTAGCAATTAATTATAGATAATTAACACATAATTATCTAGCATTTTCAAGTGCACATAATTTTATTTAACGAGTTAACACATAGTTAAATCCAAAAATAAAATTTAACAAATAATGATTTATCAAAGAAACTCATTCTTTAATATAACACTTTTGAAATAGATAATTAACATATAATTATCCAACATTATCAAAAGCAGTTATTTTTCCATTTAAGAATAACATATAGTTAATTCTTAAATAAAAAAAAAACTAGCAATGAAGAATTTGTTAAAGAAACTCATTCTTTAAAAATATTTTTCATAAATTAGATAATTAATAAATAATTTTCTTAAATTTGATTGAAGGCACTTCATTTTATTTATCATTTAACACATAGTTAGATTAAAATAAACAAGTAATCAATCATAAATTAAAGAAACTTATTCTTTAAAATAGTTCATATTTTTCACAAACTAGGAAATTAACATATAATTATCCAATATGATTGGTTTTACTTTATTTTATTCAAAGTCTAACACATAGTTAGTTTAAATAAAAATAAGTAAACGATCAATCATAAATTAAAGAAATTTATTCCTTAATATTATTTTACACATACTAGATAATTAACATATAATTATATAATTATCCAATATGATAGACTTTAATTTATTTTATTTAAAGTCTAACACATAGGTAGTTTAAACAAAAATATGCAAATAATCAATCGTAAATTGAATAAACTTATTCTTTAATATTATTTTATACATACTAGATAATTAACATATAATTTTCTAATGCGATTGAAGATAATTATTTTTATTTACCAACTAACACATAGTTAGACAAAAATAAATACGTACCTTCAATCATAAATTAAAGAAACACATCCTTTAATTTATTTTGTATAAAACAATTATTGTGAATGATAATACAGTGGAACCCATTTGTTTGGGACACTAAGCCCATATTAGTCAATTAAGCTTAGAAGGGCCCATAAATTTCCAACCCATACAAAATGAACAAAAATAGCTCAGCTCAGCCTAGCCAAACAAATCGGCTTGGCTCGTACGCAGAAACGGCTTAGCTCGGCTCTAATCTGACTTGCCAACATTGAGTTCGGCTTTCCTTTTTCATTTTTTTTCTTGTCGCACACGAGCGACGCGTGTGAAGGCTGAAATGAAGCCCTAGCTTCATCTCTTTCACACAACCACCGTCGCCGCCATGGCTTCCACTGGAGTCTTCTGCCGCCGCTGCTGGAGGAGCCGACCACGCCTACCACGAAGGCAGCCGCCGCCAAAGGAGATCGAGCCAGCAGGAGCAGGTGCAGCACGCCACAAAACCTGCCGCCCAGCTCGGTCGTTTCGCCTCTCCTGATCGGAGTACCAGAGCCGCCGTGCGCCTCGACCAGAACAAATCCGGAGTAGGCTGTTCGGAGTGCCATCTCAGCCACACGTAGGAGTACACGCCGCCTTCGACGCCGAACCTTTCTCGGATCTACAGCTGCCACTTTGGAGTGGAGCAGGTGAGACCTATGATTAACGTCGTGCTCATCCCACTGTCGCCATCATCGGTGAGGACACGAACACGAAGCTTGTTTCTACCCCCTCGTCGCGTCACCGCCCAGAGCCGTTCACCATGAACCGACACCTGTACATGGGTAAGGAAACGAGCACATAGCTCTTCCCTTGCATTGTGTCTCATCGGGAATGACCACATGCAAACAACCCATAGGCAAAACACAAACAATAACCCACAACAGCAAGCAGAACCTCTTCCTTCGCCTGAGTTTGTGGGTTTTAATCATTCGCAGGTTCAGTTGTTCATGGGTATTTGGCATTGTTATTCTAAAACAATACATAGGGTTGTTTATTGGGTTCAAGAATTCATTTGTTCTCTTTTGTGTGGAGAGCGGAAACTGAGCAACAAAGCCTGGGCAAAACAGATTATTTTTACACAGAAACACCCGATTCACTTTACACAAAGAAAACAAATATGCTTGTTTTACTCCAAACAGAAATTGACAGGGATATGCACAGGTTAATCACTTCCATTAATTTTATACCCAAGACACCAATAACAATAACAATCGATTGTAGAATTGAGCAAAACAACAATTTATCCAGATGGAAATATTCCATAGAATTGATTTTAACATAATGATAAAAAAACAACAAATCAACCATTAAATATGCGTGGCTCTACTACCAATGTTGGGAATTTAGACATGTTTAACAAATAAACATTCTATGCACAGCAGAATAATTAAATGAATAGAAAAGAAAAATTATTTGTTGCTATTAGATTGGAGCCCATTAAATCTCGATTTTGGATCAGTCGTTCCTCTGGATCATCGGGATCATCGGTGTGTAAATATTAGCCGATAATTAAATCACAAGGAAGTAATCCACATGTCATAACCTAAGAACCCCTAAATTGGAGAAGTTTGTTTTGGTGAGAGAGAAGAGAGAGCCAGAAAAACCCATAGTTTTCTCCACGTCCTCCTATCAATTATATGTACACTAAGTACCAATCCACGTTCTACTCTATTACTGTGTGGGTGGTTATAACATATATTAACCCTCAATACTAGGTTTCCCTAATAACACTATATTAGGAATTAGTCTAGGGCTTTAGCCCACTAACTCATCGTGGGCGGACCCAATAATGAAAATCTTCACAGTCCATACAGCACATGAGATGTTATTAATTCCTATGTTGTCTCTTAATTTTCAAATTCATCCCTATATTGTAATTTGGTTAGATTTCATCCCTTTGTTTACTATTTTTTCACATTTTAGTCCTTTTAACAAGAATCAGATATGATTTGATGAGGTTGTAACTTTGTTAGAGCCATATTAGTAATGTGGAACCCATTTTTAGACCGAGCTATATAATCTAAACTCGTCGCACCTGCCCCGTTCATTCAATTGGTTGACAAATGGTGTCTACTTTGTTGATGTAGCACCCAAAAAATTATCATGTCATCAAATCTCTCCGGGATCCGTCCAAAAAGACCAAAATATGAAACAAAGTAAACAAAAGGATGAAATGCAACCAAAATACAACATGGTGATGAATTTTGAAAATATGAGGCAATATTAGGATGAAACAAGACATTAATCCTTATTTATATGTGTCGAACATTACGGAATTTCCACTTTGCAGGTTTCTTTGGTGTGTTATTAAGATTATGTTAAAACTGGAATCACTAGCTAGAATTCGCAAATGGTGGGGGCATCCAAATGATCCGATGGTGTACAAGCGAGGGTGTGTTTGGAATTTCTCATGTCAGAAATCTAAGCAGAACAAGATCCTCAAGGCTTATCATTTCGTACACAACTGGTTGGTGGAAATGCTTTGAAAGGGTTGAGTGTTAATTTTTTTTTTTGATGCTAATCATAGGCTTTATCAATTAGAAGAGAATTTACATAGCGGTCATGGAGTCAATATCTGCTCCATCAAAAAGTACAACAAAACAAGAAAACAATCCCTGGTCGAACTCTAATAACGCTGAAGGCACATGTGCAATAAGGATCTACAAGGGTTATCTAAATTTTCTACGCTCTCCCTTCCATCTCTTAAGAGAAGCTGCAGATACCAAGTTGTTTCTAAAAATAAAAAAGCAAAAAAAAAGTGGTAAAGCTTACTGTATTTTACTACAAATCCTAAGGTCTATGTCCTGTGTGTTGGGAGCATATGTCTAGCAATCATAATATTGATAGTGGTTGTACCTCATAAGGCTAACGCGACGGCTTGTGTGGGAGGAGAATAATTTGTCTTCTAATATTAAAAAAGAAAAAGATAGAAAGGAACAACATTTTCAGATTATTCTGAAAAAAAAAAATTATTACTGTGCTTACCATTTGTTATGTACTGATGCTTTGAGCTAATATTGTTTTATGGCACTCATATATGCTGCTCAGCTACCTAGAATTTGCATTTCCCCTAGCTGAATTCATCGGTGTTTAGAAGATACTTTAACTGGGGACAGAATTGTGTGTTGTGGAAAACGTGGAAATTTATTGATCTGCTACGAGCACTTTAGTTTTCCCTTTTTGTTTCTTTCTTTTTATTATTCAAGAGGCAATGAATATATAGGAGAGAAGGAAAACAAGAAAAATTAAAACGTACTCTAATTTAACTTCAGTTTATTTATCTCAGATTTTGTTGGCCTCATACAAACATAGTTTGGGTGCAAGGGGCCAACCTAGTTACACAAGATAGTAGCACCCAAACAACAACAACTCCTTGCATAGTCTCACTTCTCCCAAGCCATTGCCAAGCGTGGCTGGGGAAGCAAAGTAATAAACTTGGTAGCAGCAAGCATGGCATTGTAGGAGGCTATGAATGAAGTTTGCCTTCTGGTTGTACTCACTGTCCCCCTGCGTACCGAGTTCGAAATGCCTCTGAACACGATGAAAGGCTTCCCGTTTGACAAAGATGTCTGCAATTAAACAAACCACACATGAGATCCTTACATTCAGCTTCAAGTATAGATACAATTGAAGGTGAAAGAGCTTATAATGCTTTTTCCATTAATTTCTGATACCCTTACCAGTGCAACATGAGCACTCACTGTATCCACAGTGGAGGCACCAAGGTTTGAGTGTAGGAAGTCTCCGTATGCAGCGTTAGAAATGTATGAACCTGAACTGGAACCCTTTAATCCCAGAACTAGCTTGGGGATGTTAGGCAGGCAAATAGGGGATGCACATCGGGTGAAGTTCAAATCCTGCAAAACATAACCATATAAGTTAATTTCCAAATTTTAGTTGTTAAAAAATCATTTAATGTTTTGTGGTTGTGTAGTAATTAAACACTTGTAATCTCAATTTATTGACCCTGGAACTGGAAGAAAACCTTGAGGCCGTCTTCAGCTGCGCTGTAGTAGTAAGAATCAACTGGAAGCCAAAAGAGTGACTTTTGTTCGTCCGCAGAGTAGACTGTGACTTTGTTAAAGGTTACGCTCCCCAACAAGTTCACACCATTGTCGGGATAGTTGAAGTCTCCAAAGTTGAGCCCATTCCCTGATGTTCCATTCTGCAGGATACCAATAACGAATTCATGTGAGAACCAAGACAATGACAGGAACGAAAATGAAATTTCTCAACTAAACATTTTTTTTTCATTTATCTATTGTTTGGGAAAGATATATGATATTTTTTTGGCAATTGATTTGCTCGAGCTATTGGGTCATGATTATTCAGGTAAAACCAGGGTTCAACCGAAATTTTATATAAAAAAACCTGAACCAAAAAAACTTGTCGGGTCACGATTAGCGTGGTTCGACCGGCCTCGCGGGCCCGGATTGAAGACACTGCCGAAAGAGGATCTCAATATGACTTAGACTACAACTCATAAAAGGTTGTTATTGAAGATACCTTCCATGACCATAAATCGGTGAAGGCTACAGACTTGTGCACAACAACATCACCAATGTCCAACGAGTCGTCATCAATGCTTCCAGCACTACCATACGTAACAATTCCTCGAACACGGAAATTATTGAGAAGGATTTGTGTAGTTATAGCCGCATTCACCTAATGATCATTTGTCAAAACGGCCATGAGTAAATTATTATACTTGATATAAAACAAAGATAACACATATCAAAAAGAGAGGGGTAAATATTAGGTACTTACATGTTCATCAGCGACTACATAGACAACCAGAACACCATTAATTGTCCCAAGGTGGAAACGCCTCCCTAGATAGCCGTGGTAGTTAACAGTGTTAATAGTATAATTTTTGAACAATGTTCGTTTTGTTTTATAAAAATATAATGATATTTATTTTTTTGGCACGAAAAGCAACAGGTTTAAAGACGTTACCAGATATGTCTACGTAGGGTTTAGCAGCGTTGGGTTTAAAGAGACGAGAGGCGTTGAGAGCCCTCTCGTTCCTGGCAGTAGACAAAACAAGACCCATGACAGAGTAGTCATTCTCGCTCTGTTGCAGGGAGTACTCTGCCATGAGGAACAAGGCAAGCACAAACACTGCCATGTTAACTGCCCTCATCTTCATCATTTCTGGAGTGATCAGTAAAGTAAGCAATGCAAGGCTACAAGCTAGCTAGTAAGTGAAATGCGTTGTGTGATTTGAGGCATAGCCAAGTGCCTTCATTTATAGGTGCGAAACCTGCACTATTCCCAACATTTTTAAGCACCAATAAGAAACACGTGAATTTATTCACACCATCTATCTCTTCAATTATTGTTGTTTGCTTATGTCAAATTTAATTACTTGTCCCTTCCACATAACTTTTTTTTGAGGTCCTCAACAGTTCGTTTGAGATAACAACACACGTATATTTTATCTGCAAACTAGAGCGGAGGAGTTCAAACCTTCCCCGCCCCAGTTCAAGGACTAGTGATGATGATACAGAGTTTCTCATATCTTAACTGGGTCCGATTCCGCATCTCGGGTCCAGGTTGGATAAGCATTGGAGTACTTCCCAGGCATAAGTTGCCTTGGGTTTCACATGTCATAAAAACAACAAAGCAAAAGTAGCATCCTATGGTAACAATGACCATCTATGTGATTAACACTTTTATCTTACGGTAACAGTACTACCATCCTTTGTTCCTAGACACGAATAATGACATGGGTTCACAATATTGATATAGGACTCTCACCATTTCTGTTGCTTTGTTTCCAGAAAAGAATGGTACATCAATAATACGACCACATATATGTCGGTGTCTTTACAAGTCAAGCATTTGCGGTACAAGTAGTGCCACAGACTAGTCCAAGAAATCATTGATTGGCATTGTTACGCCCATCATCACTTTTCTATGGTCCTAATCCAATTCAAGAGTGATAAAAAAATATTTTGGACGTACTGCTTAATCGGCTTCCATTCAGTGCTTAAACGACAGTAAGGAGGTTTAGTTAATTTGAAACTAATGGGTTGAACAAAAAAGTTTGAAACTAATGGAACAAGCCGATTAGGCAGTGAATGGAAGCCTTAATTAATGACGCCTTTTCAGGACCTCGTGGCAGTAAAATCGTGGATAACTATGGGTATAAGCAATTGCAAGAAAAATACTTTGCAGCCGGTGATTTAGCCCACCAATTAAGCTGATCTTACCATAATATTCTGCTCCAATTATTCTCTAGTAGGAAGGATGTGATGCCCTTGTTGCCAGCAGAAATCGATGTGTCGAACACATACGCCGCGGGAGGAAGAGATACCACTTCTTACACTATATTTTGATGAAACCTCAACCAACCAAACCCCAACCATTGGCCAACCATTTCCTTCTTGTTTGTTAAATAATTGTATTGGATAAAAAGCACAGAATTGGCATGCCCACAAAATTCTTGCCTGCAAAACCTCTATAATTTGGTACGCATTTCATTTATATTTATTTTTTCAATTCTCGTAAAATCTTTGTATCATATAATCATATTACATCTCTTCTTATAATTAAGCTGCGGTATGGTGGATTTTGTTTCTATTGAATTTCTAGAAATAATTATTACTCTTGCCTAAAGTTTATTATTAGGGGCTGATCAAGCATCCAATATGATGAAAATAAAAAGAAAACAAAATGTTTTTTTTAGATGAGAAAACAAAATGGTTCAGTAAAGATAATAAGATAGTGTGTGCACTGTTAACAGGTAAAATTACTTATACTCTAACAATCAATTAGAGAACCATTTAATCTACGGCAGAGCAATGTTTCTCTGGCTAACGGAGAGTATTGACGTTTGTACTGAACTGATCGTGCATCAATTATTGGGGTGAAATGAAAGTCATTTTCACTCTTTTTTGTGGTTCTTGTTTGGTGTGGTACGAGTATATACTTACAATTGATTCAAAACCAAAATCATTTAAGAAGGTGAAGACAAATTAGCATGTTTAAAATGAGGGGACATCTTTCTACGTATAATCATAAATCCTGATTTCTCAAAAAAAAAAAATCACAAATCCTGTGGTCCTAATCATCACCACGTGTCCATCAACATATATAGGATAGGACCATGCATGCGCATGCATGCATCAAAGAGGGTGGAGAGTAAGAGTATTTATAATTAATGTATACAATTAAATAGTGATATATTAATACACAAGTGAAACTATTAAAGTGCATGCATTGCTTAAAACCTTTTAAGATAGTACATATTCAATAAATAATCAATACATATATTAACTTTTCAAAGACTAATTTTTTATGAAATAAACGGAAACAAAATGGAAAATGTATTTGGTTCATTTATGAACCAACAGCGGGAAGTAGGTAAACCATCATTTATATGCTTCGAAGAATACACCTTACACATGTAAAATGATATTGGGACTATTGTCATATATGTGACAATTATGGGGTCCATGTCGAATATCCGTAAAATTTGCAAGTTTGGCTTCTTCTACAAATGTGCGGCTTACAATCTCGATTCTTCACAGACTTTTCATATGTCCTCATCTAAATGGGGCCGTGGATTGATTGATTTGTAGATCACATAGGAGATATTCACTTAAACTTCAATAAAATCCAAATATAATTAATTTACAACCTTTCATTATCAAAGTGAATAAATATGACGTTATTTACAACATTTGACAATGATTAAACATTCTGGCAAAATGCTGAAGATCTGGAAAAAGTTTTGGACTGTTGTAAATAAATTATGGTGAATGTCATTGTTACCATCTAGTAAAACTCATTTTTAACGTATTCGAATTTATCTTGGGTAAAATTTTTTACCATACAGCAAACTTTCACATAGATTTTTCCATCTACCTATCTACCTTCATTATCTTCATCTTTATTTCCCAAATCCATGTGATTTTATTCTTATAATCTAACCTAACTTATTTATTTTTATCCTTCTATTTATATCTATAAATGCCCCCCTTCATCCATCACATTTCTACATTTGATAATATACCCAAAAAACTCACTCTCTTCTAATTTCCATACACTATACACTGCTCTTCCAAATCCTTCATCTTTACTTAATCTCCCCCCATCTTTAATTATTCCTTTTTCATATTATTATCAAAGTGTATTACTTACACAAAGTTTGTATTATTACCTTGATCAACTTTGATCAAGTTTGTATTATTCCATCAAATAGTGAATTCCTCCCTCAATTTTGTAACACGTTATCAGCACGAGTCTCTACCTTATCAAGATATGGATATTCAGTTGTATGGTTCTGAGAATAATGACTCAGAGTTCTGTCTAGTAGACAGCGGAACTACTCATTCCGTATTTAATAAACGGAAATATTTTCTTACTTTGAAATTTGGAAAAGCATATGTTAGTACAATCTCTGGTAGTACAAAAATAACTGAAGGCTTTGGAAGAGCTCAAATTTTACTACCAAAGGGAACAAAGATAATCATTGAAAATATTTTGTTCTCTTCAAAGTCTCAAAGAAATTTGTTGAGTTTTAAGGATATCCGTTTAAATGGATATCATATTGAGACAATGAATGAAAGAGATGCTGAATATCTCTACATTACAAAAGTTACCACTACAGGTAACAAAAAAGTTGTGGAAAAATTACCAGTATTATCTTCTGGATTGTGCTACACAAATATTTGAGTCATTGAAAGTTATTATACCTAGCCAGAAGCTGGCACTAGCCTGAAGCTGACTAATGAGTTAAAAATTTGGCATGACCGGTTGGGCCATCCCCGATCAATAATGATGCGCAGAATTATTAAAAATTCATTTGGTCATCCAATGAAAAACCAGAAGATTTTTCAATCTAATGAATTTTCATGTGTTGCTTGTTCGCAAGGAAAATTAATTATCCGGCCTTCATATGATAAGGTTGGTTCTGAATCACCAACATTTTTTGAAAGAATCCAGGGAGATATTTGTGGACCTATACATCCACCGTATGGACCATTTAGATATTTTATGGTTTTAATTGATGCATCAACTAGATGGTCCCATGTGTGCCTGTTGTTCTCACACAATTTGGCGTTTGCGCACTTATTATCACAATTGATCAAATTGCGGGCACACTTCCCTGATCATATAATTAAGACTATACGTCTAGACAATGCTGTTGAATTCACCTCTAAGGCGTTTAATGACTATTGTATGTCAATTGGAATTATGGTTGAACATCCTATAGCTCATGTTCATACCCAAAATGATCTAGCAGAATCGTTGATTAAACGCCTCCAATTGATTGCTAGGCCATTATTTATGAGATGTAAACTCCCCGTTACTGCCTGGGGACATGCTATTTTGCATGCAAAGCACTTGTGCGCATCAGGCCAACAAGTTATCATAAACTCTCCCCAATGCAATTGGTTCATGGTCACGAACCTAATATCTCCCATCTTCGGACCTTTGGTTGTGCAGTATATGTGTCAATTGCTCCACCACAACGAACAAAAATGGGTACTCAAAGAAGATTGAGAATATATGTTGGATATGAATCTCCATCAATTATAAAATATTTCGAACCAACTACTGGAGATTTATTTACAACAAGATTTGTTGATTGTCATTTTGATGAAAATATTTATCCAACATTAGGGAGAGAAAGTAAGCAGCTGAATAAAGAAATTAAATGGAATGCTATGTCATTATCAAGTCTTGATCCTCGAACAAATTAGTGTGAACTTGAAGTTCAAAAGATAATTCATTTGCAAAATATAGCGAATCAATTGCCAGACGCTTTTACTGATATCAATAGAGTGACCAAATCTTATATACCAGCTGTAAATGCTCCTGCTAGAATTGATGTTCCCGAAGGACAACTAAAGATTGCAAATGAATCTAAAGCACACCAGAAGCATGGCAGACCACTTAATTCCAAAGATAAAAATCCTCGACAGAGAGAAGGAGCAAAGATACAAGATGGCCCCAACGAAGGTAATAAAACCTCCTACAGAGGTTCTATAAGCCCCGATTTTTCATTATTAAATTTATGGAATTTTTGGAATTTTTAATTCCAATTTTACCCTCCTGAGTTCTTCGGAGTTTTGGACCTAGGGGTATTTAATTACCTCAAATTATTGAGTTTTGTGTCGGGTTCCTTCTTTATCGAGCCTTCGTTGGAGTAAAATCGGGTCTTGGAGTTGAAACTCAAGGTTGGGTGTAGTTTTAATTAAAACTACTTAGTTCTGAGGAATTAAAAAAAAAGGAAGGAAACATCAGCCTTGTGCGGGCGTTGACCGAACTAAGAGGGTTGACCGCGCCTCGGTCCAGAACGACGTCATTTTGGACTAGGGCCGGCTCAAACCCTAAGTCCCTTTCCCTCTTCTTTGATTCTTTTCCTCTCTCTCTTCTCTTTCTCTCTTCTTCTCTCGCCGCTCGCCCTTCACTCGTCTCCATCTTCTCTTTTCTCTCCCTCTAACACCCACAGCCGCCACCTTCCCCCATCTCTTCTCATCCTTTTCCTTTTCTCGAGCCGCTGCACACCCAAGCAAGGAACCGTCGTCGTCGCCTCGCCGTCGTCTGAGTTCTTGGTGACGGGTTACCGCTCGGGGTTCTTGAGGTCAAGCTCAAACCCACCAGCATCGAGCCATGGAGGTAAGCAATCGACCTTACCTTCCGTTTTTGCTCTCTTGCCTCTCCTCGGTTTCGTCTATAATCGATTATTGGTTTTCGCTTGTTGAGTCTTGGTGGCGGGTTCGGGGCGGTGGATGGTGCAGCGGGTGTCGTTGTGGTCGGCGGTAGTGTGCCGGCTGGTGGTCGTTCTGCAGTGGGTGAACCTGGTGTTCGGGTGTTGGTTTGTGTGAGTGTGTCGGTGGCCGGATCGGGTGGTTGTTATTGTTGTGTTGGTGTTGATTGTCAGGTTCGAGGACAGGTGTAAGCGGATCTACTCCGGTAGAGGGATTTCTTGGCTCGTGAGGTTGTAATCGAGGTTGTTGGTGGAGGATTCGCTGTTGTGGTGCTCGGATCCATTATTGGTAAGGCCTAAACCCTCTTCCTCCTTGAATTTTGCTATAATTCTGTTTATTGGAGTGTTTGATGCGTTTTTGCGTGTTGGGTTTTGGCAGAGTTCTTTGGAGGTTGTTTTTGGGTTAGTTGTAGGAATTTCGGTGAGGTGGTGGCCGGAATCTGGTGGTCAGGTCACTGTTCCGGCGAGCACGGTTTACTCTTTGGTGGATAGAGCCTTCCTCGGTGACTTATGGTATTGGAGATGTACTTCTGATTGTTTTTCGCACATGGCATGTACACAACTAAACGATTAAATCGTTGTATCGGGATTAAAGGAACCGAGAGGGGGGGGGGGGGGAGGGGGTGAGTAGTCTGTGGCCGGTGTGTTTCCAACGTGAGTAGAACTTTAGGCCGAGTAACTCAGGCTCGGGTAAAACCCTTAAATGGAAGTTAGTCTAAATTGGGCCCAGGCTCCGTAATGAGATGTTATGACTTAATTTGATTAATTGGACTTAAATAAGAGATGGGCTCAAAGCCCAAGGACATATCTGGATTTTGTAGTAGTTTTGGGGATGTGGGCTTTAGGTCTAGAGACCATGTGGACTTTGAGCTGGATAAGGATTTTGGACATAGTTGGGCTTTAAGCTTGTGAACCATAGACCTGTGACTTGGAAATATAGTTTTGGTGAGTAAGAGTAGACTAGTCGGGCTGGACTTTAACTCACGGTTGCATTGCACGTGCATGCATGCTTTTGTTTAGTTCTTTTGTGTGATAGTGGTGTCTATATGGTTAGGCACAAGACATAACTCGGGAGCAGCAGGAACTAGTGGTGGACAGACAGAGCGCCATCATAACTGAGGTAGCTCTACAAGACTTATATACCTGTACGCGAATACTTGTTGGTATGGTTAGGTAGTACTGCTTGCTGAGTATGCTTCATACTGTTGACTGTGTTGTGTACCTGGTTGTTTATGTGCTGAATTGCCATGACAATAAATATGTGCTGTTTTGCCATGTGATTCTCCTATGAGCTGTTATTGCCATGCTTGTGATATATGTTGTCTTGCTATATCCTGTATATTGTGAGCTTAGGCTCTATTTAGAGAACCTCGGTAATGGTACACAAGTTAGATACGACTTGAGGTGACACTTATACAACTTCATAATTGGTAACATAACATACCTGAATAATTAATAAGTTCTACTGTGAGGCTGTTGACCGGTAGCACCGAGAGGGAAGAGAGGGTACCCCTCGGGTCCTGTTATTTTAGTGAATTGTATTCACAGAGATGGCAACGATGGAATTGATGGGTACGCCCTCGGTTAGTATATTAGTGAGAGTACCCCTCACAGAGCTGGCGCCTTGGGGATTTGTCGGGTGTACCCCTTGGTTAATTGTTATTGTTCATTTCTTTTGGTGAGAGCACCCCTCACAGATCTGGCGAGTTGGGGACTGACGGGTGTGCCCCATGATTTGTGTATTATAATTTCTTTAAGGAGAGCACCCCTCCTAGAGTTGTCGGCCACTTGTTTGTTAGTGGTTTCTTTTCTCGAAACTTATCCATTCCGGTGTTGATATTTATACTATATATATATATATGACTATATTTGGGCATAGGCCCTGGGAGCTGGCCAGTCGCTACCGCGCCCGACGCACACAGTAGAGGGCCCTTAATAATGATATGAATGTGATAACCAGATAATTCACCTAACATTTGTATGTGTGAAATTTGGCACATGTTAATTGTGTGTATATACTTGTGCTCGTGGACTTACTCACCCTACGAACCTGTCTTCGTGTGCCTGTATATTTGCCTTATATTGTACATTGAGTAGGCGACTCATATAAATCGCCACCGTGGTTTTACAGATCATTAGTAGCTTGTTGACGGTTGCTCTTACCTCGGGTATCAGACTCTTGCATTTCAGCAGGTAGCTGCGTTTCCTTCCTGGTGGATCCATAAAGTTGACTCATATATGTTCTACACTTGTCATTGACATTATTGTTTTTTTTTTCCGCTGCATATTATTGTCGGGATACTGTATTGGTTCCTTGGATTTTGATTAGTTGTTGTTCCGTTGGTTTAACCGGTGTTACTTTGGCTAGTTAGGCCTGATTTATATTTGACTCTTATATCCCGATGTTTATTTTTGGTTACTCTGAGATATTAAGATGATGTTTTTACACAGAGTTTGGCATCCCTGGTTTTAAGGACATTTTGGACATTTTATAACTGTTTTTATATTTCGTATTATCGTTTTTGGGATGTGGTCGTTTCAGCTTGGTAGCGGAGCAGACTTTAGGTCTTTTGGGTTTTCAAACAAGTGTCTGTTGTGATTGATGTGCATAAGCCTATTCCAGTTTCGTGTCGTTTTTGTAAACGGTTTTTGTTTTGACAAGTTGCATTCATATAGGCGTGGACACACACCAGGATCAGCACAATCCTGAGGGGCACACCCCTAGTCATGTTTCCGACAGCGTGTCAGTGATGCAGATTCCCGTTGGACAAGGGAACAATAACGTGGTGCAGAACGATGCAGCAGGAGGACAGGTTCCTGTTGGACAGGGAAACGTGAATGCAGTAGGGGTTGGTGCTGCGGGAGCTGGACAACAGAATGTAGTACCTCCTGGTATAGACCCAATGATGCTGCAGCAGTATCAGGCTTTTCTCCAGTGGTAGCAATTTCAGCAGTTTCACCAGCATCAGCAAGGGGCACAACCGGTACCTGCTGCTTATCCCACGGTGGGTAGTTTGGAGAGTGGTTACAAGCACATCAGCAATTCGGAATTGGTGAGTTCTCGGGCAAGGACAAGGTGGAGAAGCTGGCAGAAGTTTGGTTCAGACAGGTGGAGAAAGTGATGGAAAAGTTCACATTTCAGCCAGCATCTCGGGCAAAGTATGTAGCCCACATGTTCACTGGTTATGCTCTGACATGGTGGCAGGAGCTGGTGGCAAATATGCCTAAACCAGTGGTGATGCCGTGGGAAGACTTCAAGGAGAGGTTCTATAAGGAGTTCCTTTCTATCAGTTACCTGGAGGAGTTAAAGAGGCAGTTCCTTGAGATCAGGCAGGGGGATGACGAGTCAGTCACTGCTTTTCGGATTCGGTACAACACTCTTCTCTCCTTTGCCAGGGAGTTTGTGCCAGATGAGGAGACCAAGTGCAGACCCGGTTTGTAAATGCCCTACGCCACACCGTGGGGGCACCTCTGGCTAGTGGGAGGCACAAGACCTGGGATACAGTTTGTGAGGCTGCAGTGGACACAGAGAGGATCCTTTTGGCAGCACAGCAGGCTTGAGCAGCTAGGCAGAAGAAGCGGGATTCTTCTTTTCAAGACAGTGGTAGGCAGCTGAAGAGGCAATATACAGCTTCTAGTGGTGGTTATTCGGGTGGTTCTTCTTTCCGTGGGTCTAAGAAGAACTAGGGAGGTGGCTACCGAGGCGGATTGGGTAGATCATCGGGTGGTCAGTTGCATCAGGATGTGTCCCGTGGATATGATGTTTCTGAGCGCTCTCCACTCAAGTTCTAGGGTTGTGAGAAGCTTGGGCACATCAGGCCCAATTGTCCTGAGAAGTCTAGTGGTGGATCTCAGTACATGGTTCAGAGTTCTGCAGCTTCGGGCTCAGGCAGGGGAAATGGTTATAGAGGTCGTGGTCGTGGTAATGGATCTGGGGGCAGAGGTGGAGCAACGTAGGCGGCAACACCTCGAGCTTATGCCATCACTAGAGAGGAGGCTACTGATGCTCCAGAGATCATTGCAGGTATATTTATGGTGTTTGGTCATCGTGCACATGCTTTGGTGGATCCAGGCTCTACACATTCCTTTATTTCACGTGCATACATGACTAGACATGATTGTGATGATGATGACCTAGGTAGACCCTTGAGACTTTGGTTACCTACGGGTAGTATAGTTAGTGTGGATCGGGTATGTAGGAATGTTTCCGTTGAGTATGATAGTGAGTGTTTTCCCACTGATCTTAGTGTTATAGATTTGAGTGAGTTTGATGTGATTCTTGGCATGGATTGGTTGTCTAGACACCAAGCAGTGGTAGATTGCCGAGCCAAGGAAGTGGCTTTATGTTTCTTTTAGGGCGTAGATTGGTGTTTGTTGGGGAGCAGAGAGCTCTTTCTGCTTGTTGTATATCGGCTATGTAGGCTTTCAGGATAATTCGAGAAGGATGTGATGTGTTCCTTGCCTATGTGGTGGACTCTATGGTACCAGTGTCGGGTTTGGAGGATATCCCAATAGTGAGAGAGTTTCCAGATGTTTTTCCTGACGAGTTACCAGGTTTACCTCCGGAACGAGAGGTTGAGTACACAGTGGACTTTGTACCGGGAGTTGCTCCTATCTCTATTCCACCTTACAGGATGGCTCCTACTGAACTTCAGGAGTTAAAGAAGCAGTTGGAGGAGTTGCTAGAAAAGGGTTTCATTAGATTGAGCACTTCACCTTGGGTGCCCGGGTCTTGTTTGTTAAAAAGAAGGATGGTAGTATGTGGAAGTGTGTAGACTACAGGCAGTTGAATAAGGTGACTGTGAAGAACAAGTATCCGTTGTCTAGGATTGATGACTTGTTTGATCAGTTGCAGGGAGCATATGTGTTCTCAAAGATCAACTTGCGATCCGGATACCATCAAGTCAGGATTACAGAACAGGACATACCAAAGACTGCTTTTCGCACTCGGTATGGTCACTATGAATTTGTTGTGGTTCCTTTCGGTTGACAAATGCTTCTACAATGTTCATGTGTGTGATGAATGGGGTGTTCCATGAGTTCCTAGACCGGTTTGTGGTTGTGTTCATTGATGATATTCTGGTTTACTCGAGGAGTAAGGCCGAGCATAAGGAGCATTTGAGGTTGGTATTGCAGAGGCTGCGGGAGAAGCAGCTTTATACCAAAATCAGCAAATGCGAGTTTTGGTTGGATGAAGTGGCTTTTCTCGGGCATATAGTGTCGGGAGAAGGTATTAAGGTGGACCCGACCAAGGTTAAGGTTATGGAGTGGGAACCACCGAAGAATGCATCTGAGGTGCGGAGTTTCCTTGGACTTGCTAGTTATTATCACAGGTTCATTGAGGGTTTTTCCTTGATAGGGGGTCTCATGACTAAGCTATTGAGGAAAGATTGCTCTTTCGTGTGGAATGTTCATTGCCAGCAGAATTTTGAGGATCTGAAGAGTCGGTTGACTTCTGCACCAGTGTTGATAGTTCCTAGACTCGGTGTGGAGTACACGGTGTTTAGTAATGCTTCTGGTTTGGGTTTGGGTTGTGTGTTGATGTAGGAGGGTCGGGTGATTGCCTATGCTTCTAAGCAGTTGGGGACTCATGAGAAGAATTACCCGACCCGTGATTTGGAGTTAGCTGCTATAGTCTTTGCTTTGAAGATCTGGAGACACCATCGTTTTAGGGAGAAGTGTCGAATTTTCACGGATCACAAGAGCCTGAAGTACATCATGACCCAGAAGGAGCTCAATATGAGGTAGAGGCGTTGGATCGAGCTCCTGAAGGATTATGATTGTACTATTAAGTACCATCCAGGAAAGGCTAATGTGGTTGCAGATGCTTTGGGCAGGAAGAGAGTTTCTTCTGCAGATGAGGAGCCAGTTTCCTTTGATTTGCCATCTTTGTTGGAGTTGAGGTCTTTGGATGCCCAGTTGGAGGTTGATGATACCGGGGCCTTGATGGCCAGTTTGAGCATCCGACCGACCTTGCGGGATAAGATTATGGAGTTGCAGTTCGGTGATCCTCATCTAGCGGAGTTGCGAGATAAGGCTCTTTGGTGGAGAGAGTTCTAGTTTTTACATCCGGGAGGATGGAGCTTTGATGACGGGTGATCGTCTTTGTGTTTCGGACGTGGTTGACCTGAGGAGGTGGATTATGTATAAGGCGCACAACGCACCTTATGCCATGCATCCGGGTAGCACAAAGATGTACCTGAACCTGAAGAGTGACTATTGGTGGCCTGGGATAAAGAAGGATGTTGCAGAATTTATGGCTTGTTGTATGACTTATCAGCAGGTGAAAGCCGAGCATCAGGCTCCTACCGGCAAGATGAGATCTTTGTCTATTTCGCAGTGGAAGTGGGAGCACATCACTATAGATTTTGTGATTGGGTTACCGAAAACCCGGGGTCGGCATGATGCCATTTAGGTCATTATCGACAGGTTGACTAAGTCAACTCACTTTCTACCTATCCAGCAGACGGATACGATGGATAAGCTGGCAAGATTGTATGTCTCGGGTGTTGTCAGATTACATGGAGTTCCTCTATCCATTGTGTCAGATAGGGATCCGAGGTTTACATCCCACTTTTGGAAGAGTTTGCAGTCAGCTTTGGGTACTAAGCTGAATTTCAGTACAGCTTTTCATCCACAGATTTTGGAGGATATGCTTAGAGCCTGTGTGCTCAACTTCAGTGGTTCTTGGGATGAGACATTACCGTTGGTTGATTTTGCTTATAACAACGGTTATCACTTCAGTATCGGCATGGCACCTTGTGAGGCTTTGCATGGGCGGAAGTGCCGTAGTCCGATTTGTTGGGATGAGGAGGGTCTGAGAAAGGTGATTGGTCCAGATCTTGTCCAGGAGACTGTGGATCAGAATGAAGTGGTCAAGTAGTGCATGAGAGCTGCTCAGGACCGATAGAGGAGTTATGCTGATAAGCATCGTCGGGAGATGGAGTACAGTGTAGGTGACAGAATTTTCCCCCGTGTTGCTCCCTGGAAATGTGTTACCCGGTTTGAGAGGAAGGGCAAGTTGAGCCTCGTTATATCGGTCCTTATGAGATCGTGGAGCGGATTGGTCCGCTGGCCTACAGATTGGCTTTACCAGAGGAGCTGTCTCGTATACATGATGTATTCTATGTCTCGATGTTGAGGCGTTATCGGTCTGATCCGAGCCATATGGTGTCACCAATGGAGTTGGAGGATGCTGATGATTTGACTTATGTCGAGGAGCCGGTTGAGATCTTGGCTCGGGAGGTACGGCAGTTGAGGAGTCGTACTATTCCTATGGTTCGGGTTAGGTGGAGCTGTCATTCTCCGAATGAGGCTACTTGGGAGGTGGAGTCTCATATGAGAGAGTAGTATCCACATTTGTTTTGATTCTTATCATGTAATTTCGAGGACGAAATTTTCATAAGTGGGGTAGAACTGTAACGCCCCGATTTTTCATAATTAAATTTATGGAATTTTTAATTCCAATTTTACCCTCGTGAGTTCTTCGGATTTTTGGTCCTAGGGGTATTTAATTACCTCGAATTATTGAGTTTTATGTCGGGTTCCTTCTTTATTGAGCCTTCGTTGGAGTAAAATCGGGTCTTGGAGTTGAAACTCAAGGTTGGGTGTAGTTTTGAGGAATTAAAAAAAAAAGGAAGGAAACATCAGCCTTGTGCACGCGTTGACCGGACTAAGCGGGTTGACCGCACCTCGGTCCAAAACGACGTCCTTTTGGACTAGGGCCGGCTCAAACCCTAAGTCCCTTTCCCTCTTCTTTCTTTTTTTTCCTCTCTCTCTTTTCTTTCTCTCTTTTTCTCCCGCCGCTCGCCCATCTCTCGTCTCCATCTTCTCTTTTCTCTCCCTCTAACACCCACAGCCGCCACCTTCCCCCATCTCTTCTCATCCTTATCCTTTTCTCGAGCCGCTGCACACTCAAGCAAGGAACCGTCGTCGTCGCCTCGCCATCGTCTGGGTTCCTGGTGACGGGTTACCGCTCGGGGTTCTTGAGGACGAGCTCAAACCCGCCGCGGTTGCACCGTGGAGGTAAGCAATCGACCATACCTTTCGTATTTTCTCTCTTGCCTCTCCTCGGTTTCGTCTTTAATCGATTGTTGGTTGTTGCTTATTGTGTCTTGGTTCGTGGCGGTGGATGGTGCAGCGGGTGTCGTTGTGGTCGGCGGTAGTGTGTCGGCTAGTGGTCGTTCTGCAGTGGGTGAACCTGGTGTTCGGGTGTTGGTTTGTGTGAGTGTGTCAGTGGCCGGATCGGGTGGTTGTTATTGCTGTGTTGGTGTTGATTGTCAGGTTCGAAGACAGGTGTGAGCGGATCTACTCCGGTAGAGGGGTTTCTTGGCTCATGAGGTTGTAATCGAAGTTGTTGGTGGAGGACTCGCTGTTGTGGTGCTCGGATCCATTACTTGTAAGGCCTAAACCCTCTTCCTCCTTGAATTCTGTGATAATTCTGTTTATGGGAGTGTTTGATGCATTTTTGTGTGTTGGGTTTTGGCAGAGTTCTTTGGAGGTTGTTTTTGGGTTAGTTGCAGGAATTCCGGCGAGGTAGTGGCCGGAATCCGGTGGCCAGGTCACTGTTTCGGCGAGCACGGTTTACTCTCTGGTGGACAGAACCTTCCTCGGTGACTTACGGTATTGGAGATGTACTTCTGATTGTTTTTCGCACATGGCATGTACACAACAAAACTATTAAATTGTTGTATCGGGATTAATAGAACCGAGAGGGGGGGTGAGTAGTGTGTGGCCGCTGTGTTTCCAACGCGAGTAGGACTTTAGGCCGAGTAACTCAGGCTCGGGTAAAACCCTTAAATGGAAGTTAGTCTAAATCGGGCCCAGGCCCAGTACTGAGATGTTATGACTTTTTTTATTAATTGAACATAAATAAGAGATGGGCTCAAAGCCCAAAGACATATCTGGATTTTATAGTAGTTTTGGGGATGTGGGCTTTAGGTCTAAAGACCATGTGGACTTTGAGCTGGATAAGGATTTTGGACATAGTTGGGCTTTAAGCTTGTGAACCATAGCCCCATGACTTGGAAATATAGTTTTGGTGAGTAAGAGTAGACTGGTCGGGCTGGACTTTAACTCACGGTTGGATTGCACGTGCATGCATGCTTTTGTTTAGTTCTTTTGTGTGATAGTGGTGTCTATGTGGTTAGGCACAAGACATAACTTGAGAGCTGCAGGAACTAGTGGTGGATAGACAGAGCGCCATCATAACTGAGGTGACTCTATAAGACTTATATACCTGTATACGAATACTTATTGGTATGGTTAGGTAGTACTGCTTGCTGAGTATGCTTCATACTGTTGACTGTGTTGTGTACCTGGTTGTTTATGTGCTGAATTGCCATGACAATAAATATGTGTTGTTTTGCCATATGATTCTCCTATGAGCTGTTATTGCCATGCTTGTGATGATGCTACCTTGCTATATCCTGTTTATTTTGAGCTTTAGGCTCTGTTTAGAGAACCTTTGTAATAGTACACAACTTAGTTACGACATGAGGGGACACTTATACAATTTCATAATTGGTAACATAACGTACCTGAATAATTAATAAGTTCTACTGTGGGGCTGTTGGCCGGTAGTATCGAGAGGGAAGAGAGGGCACCCCTCAGGTCCTGTTATTTTACTGAATTGCATTCACAGAGACGGCGACGAGGAAATTGATGGGTACGCCCTCGATTAGTATATTAGTGGGAGTACCCCTCACTGAGCTGGCGCCTAGGGAATTTTTAGGGTGTACCCCTTGGTTATTTGTTATTTTCCATTTCTTTTGGTATTTTTGGTATGATTTTGCTTAAAAATAGGTGTCAATATGTAATGAATCAATTAGGAGATGATTAGGGGGAGTAACAATCAAGTATTTGAGTGATTATGGGTTAATTACGCGGTAGGATCAAGTTAAAGCTGAATTAGGGGGGTTGGCGGTCAAAAAAAGGAAAGAACGAATGACACGCGGGGTGACCGGCGGTCCTCTCGCTACGACCACCAGCACCTGGTGGTCATCCTCACATGACCGCCGGCAGCGGCGGTCATAGGTGCCCAGAACCCCCGATTTTCTCCGATTTTGTTTCTAATTCAATCCTATGCGGTTTTGGACCAGATTTTCGGGCATAATCTTCACCATTAAGCAGGTCCACACCCCTAGGCTTCCCAGAACACTATAAATAGGACCCCTCACACACATTTCAGGGGACCAATCACCCATTACACACACACCCCCATAAGCTTTGTTTGCTTGGAGAAACTCTACTTCTCCAAGCCTAGAAACATTCCTATAGGCAGAAACTCTGGAAAAATTTCGTGGGAAAGCATCAAGGAAGAAGCTAACAAGAAGGGATTAAGAGGAGATCAAGAGGAGGAGGCAATCAAAAGTATTCTAGGAGTCAAGAAGGTGCGCAATCCGAGTAGAAGGACCTAATGCGAGCAGTCTCAGAAAACAATCCATATCTCGAGTTCTAGAGGTCAGATTGCTGTGATCTTGGACTCCTTACAAATCTAAGAGGGAGAGCTACGACTTTACTTTTGAGACCAGAAGCAGAACCAACCATTGGCATTGTCTAAAATCCAGTAGAAATCGACTCATAGTTTTTGTCCAACAACCGAGCTAAGTGTTCTAACCATTTTTTTATCGCGCACTTTATTGATTGCTTCTTGTTGATTATTTGATGATGCTTTTGGTGATTATGTGAACTACGTGGACTTTGAACCCGGTTGCCGGGGTATGTAGGTGGTCTTTAGTGGTGGAGACTCAAGCCCAAATATTTTTATTTTCCCTTTCGTTCTGTACCTTCTTCTCCTTCCCCTCCATTTCAATTTTGTTATTTTTATGTGATCTGTTTCCACGATTGCACACTTGCACAAGGAACACTTGTACTCTTCAATTGCACAAGGTTTCGACCCAACACGGATGGGTGCCTAACATCTTCCCATCCGTGACGAACTCCTGATCCCATGTCTTTGGTTCGCTATGACCATGTAGCCTATAGGAGTCATACAAATGTTTTTTTTCAAATTTTGTCCTTAATAAAATTTAGGTGGCGACTCCAATGGCATGAGATTGACCCGAGGAAGAAGGTGAAAGGATTAGATAAATAGGCCCAAATGATTTTGGGTCGGATATTCACACTTGCACATGTAAAATGATACTGGGACTATTGTCATATATGTGACAATTATGGGGTCCGTGTCGATTATCCGTATAATTTGGAAGTTTGGCATCTTCTACAAATGTGCGGCTTACAATCACGATTCTTGACATACTTTTCATATGTCCTCATCTAAATAGGGCCGTGGATTGATTGATTTGTAGATCAAATAGGAAATATTCACTTAAACTTCAATAAATGCAAATATAATTAATTTACAACCTTTCATTATCATAGTGAATAAATATGACGATATTTACAACATTTGACAATGATTAAACATTCTGGCAAAATGCTGAAGACCCAGGAAAAAAATTGTGGGCCATATATTTATTGAATTGTTGTGTCAAGTCCATGAGTCTTCTTTCTATGGTTCCAATTGGATGTGAGAGATATCTATGGAAGACGGATCTCTTTTGTGAAACTTTTCTTCTTCTTTTTTCGGTTTCTTCGGTGAACCCACAATAGTTTTTGGTTTTCCTTGGCTTCATTACAATTTATCAGTACTTTCCGTCAAAACTACAATCACCACCCAAAAAAAAAAAAGGAATTTGACCCTCTGAACTTTGTAATTCTGTATTTTACCTCATTTATGTTAGGGTTTTATGTTTGTGTTAATTGATTTAATAGAATACATAGATGATTGACACGTGGCGCAATCTAACCCTTTTGATAAAATTTCTCCTTTTGTCAAGTTTCAAATTTTCGCAAAATATAAGTTTTATCTGAAAAAAAATAATACGACTTGTCATAATTTTCTTAGAAAAAGATAAAAATGAAAAAAAAAAATCATAGCCCACCCGCACCGCCACCTCCCCCTCCTCCTCCTCCCTTTCCCTCCCCTTGCCGCATTGGCGGAGCTAGTTATAATTTTTAGAGGAGGCCAATATAACATTTTGTGTGTAATAGTAAAGGTTTATATGAAAGAACAAAATTTAGAAGGGGCCAAGTATATATAACGATAGGACTTATATGAAAAAATTAAAAATTCAGAGATCTCGTAGGTATATCAATATAGGACTTATATAAAAGAAATAAAAATCCAGGGGGGGCTGGCCACCGCCACTACCTTGCCGCCTTCCTTCCTCCTCCTCCTGCCGCTTCCCTCCTCCACCCCACCAAAAATTACGGCCAAAGTCCACAGAAAGATCCACCACCATGCAAGTTCCTCTTCCAAAAACTGAAAAACCATTACAATAAACAATTTACAAAAAACCATTCCTCTCTTTATATACGAGTTAAATCCATCTATACATTAACGATATTGAATTAGGAAGATTTGATGATTCGCTGACCCTCTTAGTCCGTTCTTGCAAGAGTCCAGGCATAAATTCTCGGCCTTTTCCTTTTCTTTGAATCAAATTTCCCCCGCTTAACGGATAATCATTTGCTACCCCTGGGGAATTCTTTCCTATCTTCATTTTCAAATAGAGTTAAAGACCACACTCCATCGACGTCCATATCGCCTCTATCGATGCTCCCATTGTCTCCGTCTCCACGAACTCCGCCATCTCCGGCTTCCCCACTGTCAGATCCCCCACCACAAGATATATAAACACCAATGCCATCTCCCCTCCCTCCCTTTCTTTCTTTATTTCTTACCCAATTTGCACCAAAAACCCATAAAAGAAGATTATATATATACAGACAGAGAGAGGGAGAATGAAAAGAGAAGAGAGGATTATAAGAGGGAGTGGAGAAAGATGAGGAGTAGGTGAAAAGCGGTGACGGATGGTAATCTATGCAGTTGGAGAATCAAACTCCGGTTGGTGGGCTCAGAGATGGGGATGTGTGATTTGCACATATTTCACATAGTAATAAAGGCATGAAAACTTCTTTATTATGGTGATTTCGAATAAAAATCATACATTCTACCTATCTTTCTTTGTTTGATAGTTGAATAAATTTCTTGAACTAACAATTATGTTTTCAGGTGTAAAATCGTCCCACTTCGCAACCGAAAACGATCGATTTCGGCCAAAGCTGGAAACCGGGCAGAAACTCGAGCACAGTTCACTCTCTTGCCGATTTCAGAAGCCTCATAAGTTCAATTGACGTGAAACCAGTTGGAGATGAAAGTAGACATCCTGAGCTTTCCAGTGATATAAAGTTCATAATTTTTGGCCTTGTGGATTAGGAGCAGTAATTAATTCAGTTCAGTCCAGACTTGCAGGAATCCTGCACTGGCCACCGACCCAGTCTCGGTATTTTCATCATTACTCCTACTACACAAGTCCAATTCGGGAGTTCTTTATATGCAAAGAAATGTAAAAGAATTATCTACAACTTCTTAGAACATCCCAAAGTCCAATTCGGCCGTCTAAAGGTCGAAAATATGCTTGCAAGTCTCGGGTCATGAGTTGTTAACAATGTGACCCCTTCTAGAAGAGCATCATGGCAGCCATTAGCACATGCTTATTGGACAATCTAAGTGGACAACCTGGAAGGCATTCAAAGAGAATAAAATAGCCTGGAAACCAACATAATTTCCTGGAAAGAAAGCTCAACCATCAGCACATGCAAAAGAGAAGGAATATTCATGCTAAGCTGGAAAAGCAAGTGGCAACCCATACCTTGCAACCACTCCACCAGCAAATGCTTTCAACATTGAGGCCCATTCCAGCACGATTTTGGTGGCTAAAGGACACTAAAACATGTCATCTCCAAGCTGTCCAACTAGTGAAGGAGCACTATAAAAATGTGAGCGCTGAAGGGGGAGATGAAGCAACACAAACACACACCTTGAAACCAAAAATTTTGTCAAGTTGTTCCTTTTATTTTCTTTTGAGATTGTTGTGAGGAAACCATGTCTTTCCCATTTTCATTTGTTGTTTCAAGTTCATTCATGAACTAATCTTTCATTCTAGATCATAGGGATGTAGGCTACCCTAAATTTGCTATGGTTTGACGTACCATTTGCTGCAATTCATTCACAAAGTAATTTTGATTGATTGTTGTGAGCTTATTTCTTGCTTTAAGGAAGTGGCCAACTTTATTGCAACTTCTAGGTAATAGGTGAAGTACCGAGAGGAGAAGTCTATTATCCGAAAATCATCAATCATCTTTAATCTAAATGCTGAGAGGGTTTAGGTTATCGTGGAATCAGTAGCAACAACAAGCTTCATTGCTCCTAGAGGTAATCTAATTGACGAAAGTGATTAGGTGACTCTTTGAGACGAAACTAGACTAGCGAGAGCGGAGCGGATAGTTTCATTATAGGTTGCTACCCATCAAAATTCATGTGTTTGGATGCAGCTTTCAATAGTACATTGATCCATGGCAAAGGAAGGGCGGTGAATTCCCGAATGATCTAGGCTTTTTATCATTGCTACTTTGTTTATCATTTTCATTGTCATTTCTACTTTCTCTTCTCTTTACATTCAATTCGCCATTTGCTCTCTTTAGTTAGAAGTTAAGGCTATAACAAAGAGAAGTAAATAAAAGAAACGGTAATCTAACTTAGCTGACTATAGAACGGATCAGAGACACCTATGCTGGAACTCATGGTGCTGCTTTCTGTGCACTTGCAGGATTGACCACATCAAGTTTTTGGCGCCGTTGCCGAGGACTAGAGTCAAGTAATTTTAGGTTCTATCTAGCTGGCCTTTTCTCTTGTTCACCTTTTCTCTAAGTTTCAGGTATTTTGGGTTCATAACTCATAACCCGAAGCAAAAGCCGAAGGCTCGAATTTACATCAGAACCCAAAAGGTTGTTTAAAGCAAAATCTAAACAACAAGAAGAACCAACAACTCTCCCAACAACCATGGCGGAAGGAAATGAACTCAACACGGTGCCCATGAACGAATTATTAGCTTGCCAAGCCGGCATGCCAAGATTCGGAAATAGCCCAACCAGCCATAGAATCTGCTCACTATCTCCATGGTTCAGCAAAACACCTTTGCTGGAACTCCATTTGAAGACCCTCACCAACACTTACATAATTTTCTCTCTTATTGTGACACTTTCAGGATTAATGGGTGTAGCGAAGATGGAAAAAGACTCCGCCTATTCCCATATTCGGTGCGAGACAAGGCACAAAAATGGCTCTCTAGCCTTCCACCGAATAGCATCACCACTTGGGACCAACTCCAGTCCGCTTTCTTGAAGAAATTCTTCCCATCTTCTAAAGTCACTCAACTATGAGGAGAAATTCTAACCTTCAAGCAAAGGCCCAACGAGTCTCTCAAAGATGCATGGGAGAGATACCAAGACCTCATTGCAAGATGCCCAACTCACATGATCCATCCTCCCTTGTTGTTAAACACATTCTATGATGGAGCAACACCAACCGGGCAGTCCACTATGAACTCTGTAGCCGGAGGAAACTTCATGTCAAAACTCTATCCGGAGGCTTACCAACTAATAGAGAACTTAGCAGATGAAAGCACAAGCCCAAACCACCATGGAGTATTGCAAGTTGACAAGGTGCAAATGTTGGAGGCAACCATTGCTTCCTTGCAACATCAAATCAAGGAGATGAACACAAAATTTGCAAAGGCATCATCATCAAGTGCATCAGAGACAATTTTGAAATGTGAAGCTTGTAGCGGGCCTCATCACTTCAATGAGTGCCCAAAACTCTATTCGGAGGAAGTGAATTACATCAATAGACATCCCAACTACTTCAGCCAGCAAGGAGGGAACCAATACCATCGACCAATGAAGCCATACCAACAAGCATACCAAGGGCAGCAGCATTACCAAGCGAACCAACATAATTCTCAGCCCGATATGATCACCATGTTCAAGACCATCATGGAGGAGATTTTCCAAATCAAGGCACACAACAAAATCCTTGAAAATCAGAATGCAAAAAATGCCCAACAATTTCAGATTGCCCAAGGGAGATTGCCAGGACAGCCGGAGATCAATCCAAAAGAGCAATGTAAGGCTATCACTTTGCGGAGTGGGAAGCAATTGACAAATCTAGCTGATAAGTCCGGTGATGTACCTAGCAAAGAAGAAGAAGAATTAGGGGCAGCAAGCAAGCAACCCAAGGATAAGGAAAACGGAGCTGAACTAGAAGTTCAACCGTACATGCCACCATTGCCATACCCGAAAGTCTATAAGAACACCAAGCTTGATGCACAATTTCGAAAATTCATTGAGATGCTAAAAAAGGTATGCATAACTCTACCATTTACAGAAGTGATCACTCAAATGCCAAGCTATTCCAAATTCCTTAAGGACATCCTCTCGAAGAAAAGAGCAATAGAAGATGTTGAAACAATTCCAATGACGGAGAAATGTAGTGCTCTCATCTTGCAAAAACTTCCAACCAAGCGGAAAGATCCAGGGAGTTTCTCTATTCCATGCATAATTGGTCCATTACATATTGATAGAGCACTATGTGATTTAGGAGCTAGTGTAAGCTTGATTCCATTATCACTTTCTGAAAAGCTAACCTTTGGGGAACTCAAGCCCACTAGAATGACTTTGCAGCTTGCAGATCGAACAATTAAGCATCCAATTGGAGTTCTTGAAGATATTCCTGTGCAAATTGGAAACATGTTATCAATCTTCAATTCCGATATTGTTTCTCTTCATTTATTTTCTTTGCCATTAGATTGAATCGACTGATATCTTGCCTAGTCTCTGTGGATACGACCTTGAGTACCACGACGATTCTGTGCACTTGCAGGATTGACCACATCAAGTTTTTGGCGCCGTTGCCGAGGACTAGAGTCAAGTAATTTTAGGTTCTATCTAGCTAGCCTTTTCTCTTGTTCACCTTTTCTCTAAGTTTCAGGTATTTTGGGTTCATAACTCATAACCCGAAGCAAAAGCCGAAGGCTCGAATTTACATCAGAACCCAAAAGGTTGTTTAAAGCAAAATCTAAACAACAAGAAGAACCAACAACTCTCCCAACAACCATGGCGGAAGGAAATGAACTCAACACGGTGCCCATGAACGAATTATTAGCTCGCCAAGCCGGCATGCCAAGATTCGGAAATAGCCCAACCAGCCATAGAATCTGCTCACTATCTCCATGGTTCAGCAAAACACCTTTGCTGGAACTCCATTTGAAGACCCTCACCAACACTTACATAATTTTCTCTCTTATTGTGACACTTTCAGGATTAATGGGTGTAGCGAAGATGGAAAAAGACTCCGCCTATTCCCATATTCGGTGCGAGACAAGGCACAAAAATGGCTCTCTAGCTTTCCACCGAATAGCATCACCACTTGGGACCAACTCCAGTCCGCTTTCTTGAAGAAATTCTTCCCATCTTCTAAAGTCACTCAACTACGAGGAGAAATTCTAACCTTCAAGCAAAGGCCCAACGAGTCTCTCAAAGATGCATGGGAGAGATACCAAGACCTCATTGCAAGATGCCCAACTCACATGATCCATCCTCCCTTGTTGTTAAACACATTCTATGATGGAGCAACACCAACCGGGCAGTCCACTATGAACTCTGTAGCCGGAGGAAACTTCATGTCAAAACTCTATCCGGAGGCTTACCAACTAATAGAGAACTTAGCAGATGAAAGCACAAGCCCAAACCACCATGGAGTATTGCAAGTTGACAAGGTGCAAATGTTGGAGGCAACCATTGCTTCCTTGCAACATCAAATCAAGGAGATGAACACAAAATTTGCAAAGGCATCATCATCAAGTGCATCGGAGACAATTTTGAAATGTGAAGCTTGTAGGGGGCCTCATCACTTCAATGAGTGCCCAAAACTCTATTCGGAGGAAGTGAATTACATCAATAGACATCCCAACTACTTCAGCCAGTAAGGAGGGAACCAATACCATCAACCAATGAAGCCATACCAACAAGCATACCAAGGGCAGCAGCATTACCAAGCGAACCAACATAATTCTCAGCCCGATATGATCACCATGTTCAAGACCATCATGGAGGAGATTTTCCAAATCAAGGCACACAACAAAATCCTTGAAAATCAGATTGCAAAAAATGCCCAACAATTTCAGATTGCCCAAGGGAGATTGCCAGGACAGCCGGAGATCAATCCAAAAGAGCAATGTAAGGCTATCACTTTGCGGAGTGGCAAGCAATTGACAAATCTAGCTGATAAGTCCGGTGATGTACCTAGCAAAGAAGAAGAAGAATTAGGGGCAGCAAGCAAGCAACCCAAGGATAAGGAAAACGGAGCTGAGCTAGAAGTTCAACCGTACATGCCACCATTGCCATACCCGAAAGTCTATAAGAACACCAAGCTTGATGCACAATTTCGAAAATTCATTGAGATGCTAAAAAAGGTATGCATAACTCTACCATTTACAGAAGTGATCACTCAAATGCCAAGCTATTCCAAATTCCTTAAGGACATCCTCTCGAAGAAAAGAGCAATAGAAGATGCTGAAACAATTCCAATGACGGAGAAATG